>MVAM01000044.1:0-69485 GCA_014825675.1 Cystofilobasidium ferigula | reverse complement strand
TTTTCTATACTCATTCTTCTGGTATGTTGTACTTGTGTTGTTTATGTTTTTTTTTCTTGTTTTTTTTTTTCCCCCCCCCCCCCCCCCGTGTGCGCCGCTCGCTTGCTGACGCGCGAAAGACCCTCCCTATCGCGCACCCGCAGCCGATCATGTGCCAGAACCCGACGTGCTCGAACCGCACCGGCTGGACGCTCAACGTCGAGCAGTCCAAGTTCGCCGACTGGCAGAAGGTGCGCATCCAGGAGAACCCGAACGAGATCCCGACGGGGAGCATGCCGCGGTCGTGCGTCCCGTTTTCTTTTCTTTTCTTGTCTTTCTTCTCCCTCCAGGATGCGCGTCGGATCACCTGCCTCGCCAGGCTGCGGGTGGTGGCTGACGGTAAGGACAAGGGCCTAGTCGCTGACCGACCCGCCGCTCGCACACCCGCTGCAGGCTCGACGTGATCCTCCGGTCCGAGATCGTCGAGCGCGCCAAGGCGGGCGACAAGTGCACCTTCACCGGCACGTTCGTCGTCGTGCCCGACGTCGCGCAGCTGTCGATGCCGGGCGTCAACGCCGAGATGGCGCGCGAGCGCAGCGGCGGCGGGGCGCGGGGCGAGCAGGGCGTTGCGAACCAGGGGGTGAGCGGGCTGAAGGAGCTCGGCGTGAGGGACCTGGGGTACAAGACGGCGTTCCTGGCGTGCATGGTGCAGGACCAGGACACGAGGGTGCGTCCCGCCCCTGCCCCCCCCCCCCGCCCCCTCTCGTGCCGAGAGGCGCTCTCTGGGTTGAAGAAGGATGGACTGACCTTCCCGAGCGCACGGGGCAGTCGTCGGCGACCAACATCCGCGGCGACGCAGCCGACGGCGACGAGGAGCAGCAGGCGTTCGTCGACTCGCTCACCAAGGAGGAGCTCGACGAGCTGCGCGCCATGGTCAACATGCCCCAGATCTACGCACGGCTCGTCAACTCGATCGCGCCGACGGTGTACGGGCACGAGATCGTCAAGAAGGGCCTGCTGCTGCAGCTCATGGGCGGCGTGCACAAGCAGACGGCCGAGGGGATCAACCTGAGGGGCGACATCAACATCTGCATCGTCGGCGACCCGAGTACTTCCAAGTCGCAGTTCCTCAAGCGCGTCCCTCCCCTCTCCCTCTCGTGCCCGGCTCGCAAAAGCTAAGCACGCTGACCGTCTCTTGACACGGATCGCGTTCGCGCAGGTACATCTGCGGCTTCCTCCCGCGCGCGGTCTACACGTCGGGCAAGGCGTCGTCCGCCGCCGGTCTGACGGCCGCCGTCGTCAAGGACGAGGAGACGGGCGAGTTCACGATCGAGGCGGGCGCGCTCATGCTCGCCGACAACGGCATCTGCGCCATCGACGAGTTTGACAAGATGGACGTCGCCGACCAGGTCGCGATCCACGAGGCGATGGAGCAGCAGACGATCTCGATCGCCAAGGCCGGCATCCAGGCGACGCTCAACGCCCGCACGTCGATCCTCGCGGCGGCCAACCCCGTCGGCGGGCGCTACAACCGCAAGATGTCGCTCCGGGCCAACGTCGCCATGTCGGCGCCCATCATGTCGCGTTTCGACCTGTTCTTCGTCGTGCTCGACGAGTGCAACGAGGACGTCGACCTGCACATCGCCCAGCACATCGTCAACGTCCACCGCTTCCGTGACGCGGCCATCAACCCCGAGTTCAGCACCGAGGCGCTCCAGCGGTACATCCGGTTCGCACGGACGTTCAAGCCCAAGCTGACGGCGGACGCGTCGGCCGTGCTGGTCGACAAGTACCGGCAGCTGCGGGCGGAGGACTCTGGCGGGCTCGGCAAGAACTCGTACCGCATCACCGTGCGCCAGCTCGAGTCGCTCGTCCGGCTGAGCGAGGCGATCGCGCGGGCCAACTGCCGCGCCGAGATCACGCCGCCGATGGTGCTCGAGGCGTTCTCGCTCCTCCGCCAGTCGATCATCCACGTCGAGAAGGACGACATCGACATGGACGACGACGAAGACGACGGGCTCGGCGCGGCCAACCCCAACGCCGGCGCAGACGGCATGGACGTCGACGACCCCGAGCTCGAGGCGGCCCAGGTCGCGGCGGCCGAGGCGGCAGAGTCGTCCTTCAACGCTTCGACGGCGACGGGCTCGGGCGCGGCCGGAGCCCAGGCGCCGCCGGCAGCGGAGGCACCCGCGCCGGGCAAGAAGAAGCTCAGGATCACGTACGACCGCTACATGGCCATCATGAACCTGGGTGCGTGCTTGCTCTCCTCCGTCCGCGCCAGAGACGCTGAGAGCGTAGAGCTGACCGTTTGTCTCGTTCGTCGGCATGCAGTCGTCATGCACCTCGCCGAGGCCGAGCGCACCGACCACCCGTCGGTCGACCGCGAGGACCTGATCGATTGGTATCTCGAGCAGCGCGAGGCGGATCTGCAGACGGTCGAGCAGCTCGAGGACGAGCGCGAGCTCATCGGCAAGGCGCTCGTCAAGCTCGTCAAGGACCAGTACCTGCTCGAGATCCGCGGCGACGTGGCCGACCTGGGCGCGTCGAGCCTCGTCGAGGGCGCGGAGGCCCCGCCGGAGGCGCTCGCCGACCCCGACAAGATCTCGTACATGATCCACCCGCAGGTCGACCGTGAGTCCCGATCCCGCCTCTTCTCCTTCCATTCGCCGTTTTGCGGGGGCCTTGCCTGACGGTCCGACTCGCCTCGCTTTCGTCCGCAGTGACGGACCTGTCGTCCTCCGTGGTCTGAGCATCCTCGCACGTTCGCCTCTTGTCCTCCCGCACCTCTCCCCTTCCATCCACTTCTGGGCCGCGCGGTATGCGCCAGACTGTCCTCCCTGTTGTATGCTCACGCTTCTGCTCCCTTTGCACCCTGCTCGCTCGCATGCGCTCACCCTGCGAGCGCTCCGAGCCAAGTGTGCAGAGCCATGGGGTGTCGTGAGAGGGAGAACGAGGAGAGGAGCGCGCGAGCAGAGTGTCCGTGTACAGGCGTGTGTTTTTTTTTTGAGCTGAAAGGATAGTTTACATGCGACGAGCGACCAGCGCCGCGCTATAGAGTGACAGAGGTGTAGGGGTCGCGGCGCGGTCAGAAGCCCTTGCCGTTCGGGACGAAGCCCTGCGCGTAGACGTGCGCCTCGAACTCGCGCAGGAGGTCGTCGTCTTTCCACAGGGCGACCTGGACAGCGTCAGGTCGTCAGCTTGCCTCTGCAGCAGGGGCGGAAGAGGACGTGAGCGCGCGAGGGGACGCACCTCCAGCATGTTCTTGTCGGCCCAGTCGATGCCGAGCTCGTTCTCGCCGGGAGCCAGGCCTGCCCCGGCGTCCGCGGCGCGCGCCTCGTCGGGTCGAGGGTCGTCGTACTGCCATGAGCTTGCACTCCCGTCAGCGAAGCGCGGAAAGAAGGCATGCGAACGGAGGCAGCAGAACGCACGCGCATGTCGATGCACAAGGCGCTGACGGTCCCGCCGTGGAAGAACGGGCGGATGCCGCGCTCGGCCGCGGCGCGTTTGCGCACCTCGAACGCGGCTGGCGAGCGCGCGTGGCCGTTCTGCCGCGACGATGACAGCGCCCTGTCAGCCGGACAAAGCGACAGCGGATGTTGGATGGGGGGAGGGAAGAGGGACGCACGTCGTCTGCATCGGCAAGCATGTCTGCATCGACGTCCCCGATCCCGCGGAGCGACGTCGCGTTGTCCGCGCGCGCAGCGGCGTCGTCGAGGAACAGCGGGAACTGCTTGGTCTTGCCCCACGACTGGCCGCGGCCGACGCCGCTCGGGACCTGCTTGAGGAGGTTCTGCTCGGCCGCGTTGCACCAGGAGTCAGCACGGGCGGTAGGTGAGGGAACGGGGACGCACGTAGTGAATGAACAGCGGCGCGCCGAGGTGGTCATACTGCTGCATGGTCAGACCGCAGAACTCGCCCGTCACAGTCCGGCCGGGCAGGCAACCAGCGCCAACGTAACGCCCCGGCACGGCCCAACGCTTCCGCAAGGCGAGGAAAGCGAACCTGCGAAGAAGAAAGGCGATCGTCAGCACTGAGGTTGGGCGCTAAGCGTCGCAAGGCTCACCTGAAGATGTCCTTGTCGCCGTCGCTGCAGGTCGGGAAGGTCAGTTCCTCTCCAGAACGACATACTCAGCGGGGTGCACACCTGAACATGTACCAAAAGTCGTGATGCGCGAGCATGTAGCGCGACAGCACGAGCGCATCAAGGTGCCGCGCCTTGTCTATGAAGATCTGACCGGCCTCCTGCTCCCACTCGTCCCGGCACTTGACACCCATGATCTGCCAGATGGGGTTGGTTGGGTTTGTCCTGTGTCATCGTGACAGGCTCCAAGAGTTAGGGGCGGGCGCGAGGAAACAGAGGCTGATGAAGGACCCACTTCCAATAGTCGGGCCAGAACATCGCGCCCAAGCGCTTGTAGTTGGGCGCTTCCATGATGTACGTCGGGTCGCGCGTTGGGATGTTATCTGAGTCCTGTTGCAGGCTCCACGCGGTCAGCCGGGCTAAGGGACCAGCAAAAGAAAGACGAACGCACGAGGTAGAGCACCTCCCTCCACGGCGCCTGGATCATCGCGATCGCCTTCAGGTGGTACGACTTTGTCCTCCCGTCGTCCCGCGCCGTCCCTTGCGCTTCGACCATCGCGGCGCCAAGCTCGGCGAGCTCAGCGAGCTGCGGGGAGTTCTCGGGGAGACGCTCGGAGGGAAAGTGGAAAACGAGGGCCGGCAGGGTCGACTCGTATACTGCGGCCGGATGTCAGTCATGAGGTCAGCCGGGTACATTCGCTCGCTTCCGAGCCGGTGTGCGCACCGTTCCGAAGGACGCGCAGCGTCCAAATCACACGCTGCACGGTGTCCGCGTTGCCGGCGGTGAACACGATCCCCCTCCCCGCGCCGACTTGCGCGAGCTCGCCCGCCCGTTCGGCGTCCCGCACCGCGTTGATGAGGTCTAGGCGGTGGTCGTGGATGGAGGACTGCGGCCGGATCGGGTCAGACTGGAGGTGCTTTGCGCGCGAGAAGGTCGCGAACGAGACGCACCCTGTTGAGCGTGTTCCATGTGTTCGAGGCTTTGCGCATCAGGCTGCAGTATCACGGCGCACTGTCAGCACGAGTCCAGGAGCAGACTGACCGGCGAGCAGCTCACTCGTGATTGTGGTTCGGCCACGTGTTCTCTGCAACCAGCCGGCGCGCACGAAATCAGCCCTTTCCACGGCGCTCGCCGCCCTAGCGCACGACGCGACGCACCGCACTGCTCCAAATTCCACCTGACAAAGTCACCCATTTCGACACCCTCTTCTGCCCCGCGCCCGCCGGGTGCGTTCTCCCACATCGCGAGCCGGTCCGCGAGGGAGGCGTCGAGCGGGAGGGCGTCGGAGGAGACGTCGATCTCGCGGAGGTCGCCAATCGGACGCAAGGGGGGCTTGACGGTGTGCGGAGACGGCGAGGGACTCGCTGCAGGGGCCTGAGGTGTACAGGGTAGAGTTCAGCTAAGCGGAAGGAGATGGCTGGGCGAGGGTAGATGGACGCACATCGACTGCGCCACCCTCCCGCCCTCTCGTCCACCCACGCACCCCCGCCCCGCCCGTCCAACTCACACAGACCCAAAGCAAGACCACCCCAAGCAGCGCGGCAGCCAGAAAGCGTTTCAGCACGCCCTGTCCGCCACCGTGCCTCGTGCGGAGCCTGTGCGCCCACGCGCCCGACGTCGTCGACCCGCTGCGCGCGCGCCCGTAGGAGGCGGTGGCGTGAAGGGGCGACTTCTCGACGTCGGGCGCGTCGCTGCCGGTGCGGGTGGCGAGATCGCTGCGGCCGGAGTCGGGGTCGGAGGTGGGGATCCAGATGCTGAGCAGGGGAGGGCCTGGCGAGCGGCCAGAGGTGGTTGGCCTCGGGGTGTCTGCTGCGGCTGAGGGCGTCATGCTGGGGGAACCGGGGGCAGAGCAGAGGAGCCGGAGGAGCTGTTGATGGCAGAGGGTCGCGGGACGGTCGTTGCCTGCCGCCTGGATGGTCTTGCCTTGCAGCGAGCTGCGGGAGGGGAGGACCCGTTGATGGGAGCGTACGCGGAGGCGAGAATAGACTTGTCGTACCCGAGGAGGGTCAACGGGACTAAGGGAGGCAAGGCGCTGCAGCGGAGCAGGATGGGTGACGGGCCAAGGCAACAGGCCTCTCTCTCTATATGCAGCAGCAGCCCTCGACCAAGCAGACCGCGACCGAAAGCAGGGTCGTCGGGAGGCTGCAGCTAGTAGCGTCCCAAGCGGCGAGCGTCATGTCACTCGGCGACTGCGCCCCCCGTGCGACCCTTTTTCCCCCGCGGCCAGACGACTTCGGCGCAGGCACATCACCCCTCCAAGACGCGCGCCGCAGCCTTCTCGCACGCCGACGACGTCGGGCCAGGTCGGATACGGGCATTCGGATACAAGGAGCGGAAGGGGCGCAGTCGGCGCAACACGAGATAGGGGCGGGTACAATCGCAAGTGAGCAGAGACAAGAAGGACGAAGATGTGACACCGAGCGAGGCCATCGACGGCGGGTGTTGATGCGCGGTTGAATAAGCTGGGAACCCAAGAGAGGAAGGGGAGAGCGCGGGAGGGACGATGGGCGAAGGTTGGTGCGCGACCGGTGGCGGTGCTAGGTCGTACCATGAAGCCCGACGCGGCGCTGAGCCTTACAAATTTGCGGGCGATCATTGATGGGGCCGCGTAGGATGTTGCCAAAGGAGGTGGTGCTTCGGCGAAGCCAAGATGCGTGGCGGCATGGGGCGTGATGGCGCAGCAAAGATGGAAAGAAGGCTGCGGTCCCGACCAGCAGAGGTCGGCGGACGCCCATCGGCTTGAGGTGAAGTAGGTGCGGAGCGCTGAGCGTAGTGTTGTGTTCCGTGCTAGGTGTCCTCGACGAGCCTGATGAGCGCCTCCTCACCCACGCCTCTCTCCCTCTGCGTCTTCCCGGGCCCACGCTCCCCTTCGTCCTTTCCGCCAGACGCGACCGCCACAACGTGCCCGACGAGCGCCGGGTTCGGCGAGTCGATCGGCGACTCGTCGAGCGTCTCGGCGGCGTCGTCTCCCTCGCTTACGGCGTCGCTCAGCCGGGGCGGGGTGTGGGACCATGCGCCTTCCGCCCAGCCCTGCCACCCCTCGCCGGGAGCCGCGCCGTCCTCCTCACCCCGCGCGGGGGGCGCAGCACCGTTCGAGACGCGCGAGCGGCGGGTGGACGACGCGCGCGAGGCAGAGGAGGAAAGAGGGAGGAAGGAGACGGTCTTGGCCGGCGTGTGCAAGTCCGTCAGGGACACCGAGGTGGACGCCGAGTGCCGGCCCGTGCCGAGGGGCGTGTCCAGCCTGGGGTAGCGGAAGCCTGTCCCCCCCACCAGCGACAATGCCGGTCAGTCTGCGTATTTCGAGGTCGGCAGGAGGCGATGCAGCGGGGACGCACCGGGGAAAGGCAGCGGCACAGACGCCAAGTCAGGGTCATCCGCCGTCGAATTGTCGATCTTGATGAGCATCTCGGCCGGGTAGTGCGGATGTGGGTCAATCAGAATCACGTCCTGCGCAAGGGTAGCCAGCCGGGTTGCGTAACACATGTCAGCTTTGGAGAACAACGACTGCTGCGCGCATACACCCCCCGTTGAGCGTGAGGGACGCACCTCCATCTCGAGCAGCGCGATGGCGCTGTTGAAGTCCTTTTCAGAAGCTTTGGGGAACTGGCGCTCAAGCAGCGTCCACGTCTCCTCCTGAGCGGAAACAACAGCGAGCTACCGGTCAGCTCCAACGGAGCGGGAGCTAGCTTGATTCGTCAGGCGAGGAGGGGGGGGGGGCACACCTGACCCGGCGAGAACAGCAGGTGGACGTGGATGCGCGCCGCGAGCTGCTCCTTTGCGCTAAGGGGCGAGGTGTAGGGCACGAGCGCGTTGTCCTCGCCCGGGGCGGGAGCGAAGGCGGGCGGGGAAGCTTCCGTCGGCGACATGGCGCGTGGGTGAGCTGGGCTGATTGGCGGAAGGTCGAGGGGCCGCAGGAGGAGGAGGGAAGCAAGCCGGCCGAGCAGGCGGACCAGTGGCAGCGGATGGCGCTGTATCGCCGTTGCAGGGAGGGACAAAGAGGCAAGGAAAGGCAAGGCAGGAGGAGAAGGGGAGGAGGGGGGGGGGGGGGAGGGCTGGGAGGACAACGTTCGTCCGGCTCGGAGGCTACGAGGAAGGACGGCGGGCACGCTGTTGAGCCAGAGACGCCGACGACGGGACAGAGAGGCGAGGCGGCAGCAGCAGCAGCAGCAGCAGGCGCCGGTGCTGAAGCCGGGCTGTCCAAGGCCGGGGCGCGTGCAGCTACGGATCCAAGGTCGACGGGCTGGAGGAGGAGGAGCAGACGTCCGGGCTGCAACGCCGGACGGGCGCAGTCAGCACGCGCAAAAGACACCCTCGACGGCGCGGGCACGGACGACTCACCGGCGCTTCGACAGTCCAAGGTGAGCAAAAAGACAGTAGGGAGGGCAGGGTCCGACGGTCCGAGATGGCTTGTCGTCGAGGGAGGAGCTCGCTAGAAAAGTGGCTGCTCTGGCCGGCCCGCTGGTCGTCGACTCAGCCGTGGCGTCCATTGCCGCACGCACGTCAAAAGCTGGTGCTCCGCGCATCCCACACGCCGCGACATCACCCGGCATGTGTCAAATCGGACGCTGATAAGCCCTCGCACGGCAGGCAGCACAGGGCAAAGGGGTCGTCGTATTCGTGAACGGAGAGGAGGAGGACTGCCGCGCGGGGCGCGCAACATGAGTGGTGAGGGCAAAAGGAGTACAGAGCCGCCGAGAGCGAAGTCGCAAAGGGCGAAATTTTTGACAAGCGGAAGCAGCGGTGTGTTCGGATGCCGGACGAGGGCTTGGCCGAGAACGTATGCAAAGAGGAATCGGGTGCGTCCGCATCCAACCCGCGCCCGCCCGTCCGTCCGTCCGAACCTCTTACTCAGAGGAGGTTGGCAAAGAACCCCCGCTTGCGCTGCTCAGGCATTGCGTCCTGCCGCAGCTCCGATAGCGACTGGAGCGAGGCCATGACCTGTGCATTGCGCGTCTCTGGGTCAGCACCTCAGCACGCGTCCTGTGATCTGGAGGAGCACCCACCTTCTCCAGCTTGTCCTTGCGCTCCTGCAGCTCGAGGTGGGCGAGGATTGTCGGATTCTCCCGTGCAAACTTGGGATCGCGCTGTGAAGAAGGCAGCATCGTCAGCACGCATGTTTCAGAGGTTAGAGAACGACGACGCACGATAAGGGCCGGGCGCAGGCCGGTGTCGATGCCGCTCGGGAACTGATAGAAGAAGGGGTCGAGCAGCTCAACGTCTGCGCGCAGCCAGTCGCCATCAGTCAGCCGACGCATTCGCTTCGCGACGCGGGATCGCGGGAGAAGACGCACTGATGAACATGGTTGACGTGTACGCGAGCTTGTCCGCGACGGCGTTGAGGAACGCCTCGGGGCAGAAGGCGCGCTCGTCCGGCCCGGCCTTACACCGGCGCGAGCGGAGCGCTTGCTTGCGCAGCTTGATGATACTGAGCCGGTCTTGCAGCAGGAGTGCATGCCGGGCTATCGACGCGAAGCGAGGTCAGCATCAGTCCCACGCGCACTGAGTGAGGGAGAGATAGGAACGCACCCTCGGGCAGGTGCGCGACGTTGTAACGGTATGGATCCGGCGGCGGCACCGTCTCGTCGACTTCGGGCTCGCCCCTGCGTGCGCGCTCCATTTTGCGTTGCAGGATCTCGCGCTTCTCCCTCTCGACCTCACCGACGAATTTGACTAGCCCGTCGAGCGTCCTCCTCCCACCCACACGGTTCCTGATCTCCGCGAGCTTGGCCTCCATCAGCCCGCGCTCGCGCTCCATGAGCGCCTCGGCCCGGACGCGGCCCATCTCCCACTCGCGGTCGTCGAGGTCGACGTCGTACTTGTACGGCTTGATGCAGTTCTCCACCTGGTCGCTGGTGACGGGCACCCGGTCGCGCAGGATCGCATGCGCAAACTGGACGATCTGCTCGCTCGCCGACGGGTGGAACGAGAAGGGCTCGCTCTGCGCGAGCTGGTCAATTAGCAGCCGCAGGCCGTCCGCGACGAGCGTGGTCGACTCGCGCCCGATGCCCGACTTGGTCAGGAGCGATTTGGCCGTCTCGAGCTTGTGCACCCAGCTCTGATCGATGTCGCCCTCGGAGAGCTTGCGGTCGTCCGCGAGCAGCGCGAGCTCGGCCGTGCGCGGGTCGGCCCAGTAGAGCGAGTCCAGCACGTTGAGCACCTTCTCGTCAAGCTTGGCCTTGAGCTTCTCTCGAATTTGCGGCTTGGCAAAGTGCGTAGAAAGATCGCGGAACGTTGTCTTGAGCTGGTCGAGCGTCTCAGCGACGTACGACTCGGGCGACACTCGTCGGTCGTTGTACTGGACCTGCGAATGCAACAAACCAAGCGCAAGGCGTCAGCGAAAGCAAGCAAGGACTCGAAGCCACCAAGGCGTACCTTGAACTGGTACGTCGCCGCCTCGAGCTCGAGTTGGACTGCGTTGGTGATGCCGTGCAGGCTGCCGGCCATGCTATTCTCGAGCACCTTCATCAACTTGTCCCGCAGCGTCGCCGTCCCAATCAGCACACCGTCGTCCTTGGCTGCGGCTCCGGCGAGCAGGCCAGTGCTTCCCGACTTCGGCTTGGGCGGCTGGAAGAAGCGCGCATTCTCGCCGCCAAAGAATTGTTCCTCCTTCTGCAGCACCGCGCTTGTGAGGTTGGAACGCTCGCTCGCGCGCGTCGGAGGGCGCTTGTCGGGCTTGCACACGACGCCGACGTAGCCGAGGTGGAGCGGGTACCTGTTGCCCTGGAGGATCTGGGCGCCCTGCGCCGGCGGCACGAGATCCATTTTGGTGACGACGCCGATTGTGCGCAGGCCGAGCGGGTCGACGTCCCTGCTGGCGCGGAGGGCGGGCGAATTGGCCAGGTCGACGTCGGCGGCGCAGACGGCGAGGATGATGTTGGGCTCCTGGATGTACTTTGCACAGAGGCCCGCGATCTGCTCCTTGAGCTGCGGCGGCTGGTCCATCGACGCGAGTTGGATGTAGCCCGGGAGGTCGATGAGCGTCAGATCGGGCACGTGCGGCGAATAGATGCGCAGGTCGATCGGCTCGTCGGAGACGGCCTGCGCCGCCGGCACGCTCAAGTTGAGCTCCGTCAGCGTCTTCTGGATCGACGCAAAGTCCGTGACCTTCGAGATGCCGAGCCCGGGGAAATCGCCGTACTCTGGGGGGTTCGGGCGCGAGGCGGTGGCAGGCGTGTGGATGAGGGTCAGCTCGATGGGCCGGCGAGTGACCATGTTGTCGCCCCTGCAAAGGCAGCGCCCAGGTCAGCGCGTTGCACCGAGAGCTCAGCAAGGGCAGCAGAGTTGACGCACTTGGGAAGGAACTCGTGTCCAACGATGGCCTCGAGCACAGAGCTCTTGCCGCTGCTCTGCGAGCCGATGACGACGATGCTCGGGAGCTTGAGCGCGTCACTCTGGTCGATCGACAGCAGCACCTGCCGGATCTCGATGAGCTTCTTGGTGAGGAGCAGCAGCGTCGACTCCTGCAGGCTCTTGGACGCGCTGACCGGCGGGTGGGCTGCGTCGTTGTTCTCCTCCTCGTCCTCTGCTGTTGAGGAGAGGCCGAGTGCACCCGTGAGCGCAGCAATCGTCGTCGGCGGCCCCCCTCCGTCCGATTCGGGACCCGCCGGCCCTCCCTCACCGGTCTCGCCCGCCTCGCCACCCGCTGCTCCCTCTGTGAACCACGTCCAGCCCTCGCGAAGGCGCTGCTCGAGCCCGCCCATGCCCTCGCGCGCAGTGTCCGACAAAGCGCCGAACGTCTGCCCGAGTGAAGCCGCCTGCTCGCCAGCGGACGTGAAGAGCGACGAAGCTGTACTCGATACTTGGTCGGTGATCTTGTCGAACATCGACGTCGCCTGGTTGCGGAAGGCTGCCGAGCGAGACGATGTTAGGACGCCGCTGCAAGAGGGAGAAGGAGCTGGAGGACGCACAGTCGAGCTGGTACGCCATGGCACCCGCCCCACCCGCCCCGATAGCAGCGCCCCCGAGTGGCACCCTCAGGCCGCGCCCGATCATGCGCCCAAATGTGCCGAACGAGAGCGCGCGGACCTGGGATAGTGGGCGCGCACCCAGAGGCGGAACAGGTGGCCATGACGTCGACCGCAGGGGCCTGAGCCGGGGCGGCAGGACGAAAGCGCGCTGCTGCAAGGCGAGGGTCCGCCGTGGGAGGGCTGTAGGTGGCGGCAGGCGAAACATGGGCAAGGCAGGAGCGCTGCGCCTGACGAGGCGAGACGGGACGGCCAAAGAAGGTCGATTGGTAGGGAGGTGGAGGGTGCGAGGTCCAACGGTTGCGAAGGCCCTCCTGGTAGCGAGAGCTCAGGCCGGGTCGCGTGCGCTGCTGGTGTAGCTCTGTGGGCTGCAAGGGGACGTCGCTGCTGGGTCTACCGACAAAGAAGAAGAGGAAGGACGGGTGGGCATGGCCGTCCGGAGGAGGAGCGCCCTCGAACGGCGCGCTCAGCCAGCCGACGACAGCATCTCGCCGCCTTTCCTCCTCCTCCTCATCCACTCCAGTCGGGCAAGATGGCAGCCCCTCCGACCTACATCGCAGCCGTGCGTGCCCCTGCCAGCTACCGGCTGTGTGCTCGGTCCAGGCTGACTGGCTTCCGTCGACGGGCAGGACGACGACGACGACACGGCGCTCTCGTTCACGCAGCCGTCGCTCGCCGTCCCTCCCTCGTCCTCTGCCGGCGGCAGCGGCGCAGGCCCGTCCTCCAACCCGCCTCCGCGCCAGGCGTTACCCAACCCGCTCGAGGGCCGCATCGGTAGCACGCCCGGTGGCGGTTCGCGGGCCAACATCGCTGGCGTGCGCGTCGAGACGGTGCGTCGCTGCTGCTTGCGCTTCTCGCAACCGCAAGCATCTCGAGCTGATGCCGGATCAACCTGCCACAGCGCTACACAGGACAGAACACGCTGGACGAGCCGGTATCGGAGACCATCGTGCGTGCTGTCTGGTATTGCATCTTCTGAGCAGCTCAGCTGACGGTCATTGCTTGCCCCGCCCCGCAGCTCCGCGACCTCAAGTCCATCTACGCCAAGCTGCTACAGGTGCTCTACCCGCCACGCTCGTCAGCGACGTCGTTCGGGTCAACTCAGACGAGCCGCGAAGACTTGCTGCGCGAGTGGGACCTGTGGGGGCCGCTCGTCATCTGCCTAGGGCTGGCCATCATGCTCAGCATCGACGTGGGTCGGCTCTCACCTTCTGCGCGCGCCCAATGCACTGTCGCTAACTCGCACTGCGATCTTGGGCCTTGCAGGCGCCGAAAAGCCAGAGCATAGAAGCATTCTCGATGGTCATCTCGCTCGTAACGATCGGCAGCACAATCGTCACCATCAACGCGAAGCTCCTCGGCGGCAAGGTGTACGTAGCCTTGCGCTGCGCCGTCCTTCTCCCGCCTAGCCGTAACACTGACAAACCCCCGCGCTGTCCACCACAGGTCCTTCTTCCAGAGTCTCTGCGTGCTCGGCTACTGCCTCGCACCGCTCCTGCTCGCCTCCATCATTTCCTTCTTCTTCCACCCGATCTACGTCCGCGCGCCCGTCTCCTTCCTCGCCGTCGGGTGGGCCGTCTGGGGTCCGTCCTTCCTCCCTCTCCTCTTCTCTTCGCGCGGGGGAGCGCTGACCAGTGCAATGCGCGCGCAAACAGCGAGCGTCAACTTCCTCAAGGGCGCAAAGCTGCCGGCGTCCCGGCACGTGCTGGCCGTCTACCCGCTGTTCCTCTTCTACTTCGTGCTCGCGTGGATGATCCTCATCCAGTGAGCCAGGGCGGGCCCATACAGATGACCGGTGGGCCAGGGCGCTTGCGCGGGCCGCTCATGGACATGGCCTTGCGCTCACACAGGGACGACGGTGAAGCAGAGTGCAACAGTACAACATTCCGAGAGAGCCCAGCGCGCTGCTGCCTCGCTCCCAGTCTACAGAGAGTGAAAGAGTGCGCCCATCTACACCCGCCCGATGACGCGCAGCGCGCCCTCGGTGCCCTCGCTCACGCGCCAGCCCGCCTCCTTGAGCTGCCTGCTGATCGCCGGGCGAAGGACCGCGCGCGCCCGGCTCGAGTGGAGCCCTTTGCCCGTGATGATTGTGAAGGGCGTCGACCCTGGGTGGTCCAGCAGAGCGCGCATATTCAGCTTAGACTTCAACTGAAAGGAGGACGAAGAGGACGCACGGAGCGTGGTGTTCGCCCACCAGGCATTGACGTTGTCCGAGACGACGTGCGTCGCTTGGTACAGATCGAGACCGTGCAGGTCGATGCCCGTCGGCGTGGTCCTGCGACGCATCATGACCTATGTCAGCGACAGATCACGGACAGGGGAAGGGGATAGGTCGCACCTGGGCGAGTGGTAGACGTGGTCGCGCGCGGCCTCTAAGCCTATCGCGCGCAACACCTCGCTGTGCTTCCGCGCCTGCGTGAAGTTCAAGAACGTCAGTGCCTCTTCGGAAGGTCTTGAGGCGACGCGCACGTACCTGCTCAGCGTAGTGCGCGGCAATCGACCGGCCTTGGTTGGCTGCGTTGCCAGCGGTGTAGTAGCGACACGCGCTGCGAAGGGCCTGTTCGGAAATGACATAAGTGATATTGCGCTCGAACACAATCGACGACAAGCTGGAGCGCACCTCGTCGCGCATTCTGCGCTCGCGCGCCTCGCGTTCTCTAAGCGCCATCATCCCGCCCTTTTTGCTCGTCGTCTTCCCCGCCGCCAGATCACGCGCGACGGCCACTCCTGCGCCCTTGTACGCCGGGATGCTCTCTGCGAGCGGGTGCAGCTGCACGGGCTTGGAGCTCGGGGCGAACTTGGATCGCTGGGCACGGCCGTGCGGGACTTGGAAGCCGCCTTTCAGCTTACCGCTCGGGATCACGGGCGAGGGAGGGAGGGGGATCGACGTGGGTTGAGAGGGGAGGTTGCGCGAGATAGGGTGAAGGTGGGCGGACAAGACGGGCTTTGATCTGCTGAGGACAGGCGAGGGGGGAGCGGACAGCGACGTCGGGCGGAGCGCAGGCGAGCCCGGAGCGGACTTTCTGGCAGTCGCTGCGGGGGCGACCGACGGGACGAACAGCCCGCCGTTGCGCGGCTGCGGGTCGCCCGACCGCTCCTTCACATTCTCGAGCAGCGCCCACAGGTTGAGCGCCGTGTCGACCTGCCCTGCGCTTGCGGTCCACACGATGTCGAGCACCTCCCTCTCGCGCTTGCTCGGCGCCTCGTCCGCGAGAACGAGCATGCTGAGGTAGTCGGTCGGCGTGTCTGGCAGGGGCTGGTTGAGTGCCTTGAGCGAAGACAGAACGTTGCTGTACGAGGACGAAGGCCCTGACGAGTGCAGGTACGAGTTGAAGTGCGCCGTTGAGGCCTCTGGCGACGCGGGCGCGAGAATGTCGGCGAGCGAAGACGCTATTGAGCTTATCGCAACCCAAGCATTACTGCCCTCCGCCGGCTTCTTGCCTTTGTCCGTTGCTGGCGTGTTGAGGCTCCTGGTCGAAGTGGCGGGCGACGCGGTCGGGCGTACGAGTACCCCCGTCGGCAGCCCGCCGACCGCAGCCGTCGTCTTCGCAAGCTTCTTTGCCTTCTTCGTCGTCGACCCCTTGAAGGAAGCCGATTTTGACCTCCGCAAGGGCGCGTCCAGCGCCTCAGCAGCTTGCGCCCGGCCGAACTCCCAGAGCCGGTCCTGGTCCTCCTGCGAGCGCGGCTCGTCCGGCGGCAACACCGACACGACGACCGGGTCGTTCCAATCGCCCGTCGCTTCGGCCTCGCGAATCGCCTCGACCGAAAGCAGGTGCTCGACGACGGCCGTCATGTCGCCCGACGCACAGTCGTCGTACGCCTCCTGCAAGACGGTAGTTGAGCTGCGCGCACGGACAGTCCGCCTTCAGTGACACTTCAGCGCGAAGCAACAAGGCAAAAGCAACGCACGTGTATGGGAACAGCATCCTCAGGAAGTCGAGGCTGTCGTCCCTGGAGCTGGCGGTGCTGACGCTCGTTCCGTTGCTACTGGTGCCCCCCTCGAGCTCCGACGGCCAGTCCGCCCCGCCGGCGGACGCAGCAGACGAGCTGGTCAAGCTCCAGCGCTCGAGCATGCGCTGGACCTCAGCCTCTTCATCCCGCTCGCCGCCGTCGTCCGAGTCGGACGGGTAGAAGTAGGGCTCCGGGTCCTGCGTCTCTTCCGACAGGACAAGCAGGGACGACCGGATCGTGTCGAGCGAGGTCGGGACGTCCGGGTCGTAATCAAGCAGGAGGGTCGCGATGAGCTGCGAGCGCCGCAGTAAGTCCCAGTCGACGCGTTGGAAAGAGTCAAAAGGGCGACGGACGTACCGTGGGGGATAGCGGCGGGTGAAACTCGTCCTAAGCGGACGGGGAAAGCAGTGAGGTCAATCGAGGAGGCTGAGGCTGATGGAGCGGGTCCGAGCGAAGAGCGAGAGCGGAGGGAGCGCACCTTGAGCTCCTCAAAGAGGGCGCCTTCCGACATGGCAAGCGAACGGGATCTAGAATGAGGACTGCACGCGCAGGAGAGGTGGCGGGTCACGTATGCCGAGCTGGATCGATAGAGAGGATGCTTGGACCAAGGGAGACGCGGCAGCCGCAAGGGGGGATCGGGCCTCTGCGCGCCGCAGGGGGATCGGAGTTTCGCTCCACCTTGTTGCGCATCATCGTCAAGACGGACGCCTCTCGCCCGATTCACGGGCGCGAAATATAGGGCATGAGATACAAGAGGGGCGTCATGTAGCAGGCGCAGCGGCGGAGAATTGTGTAGTGTAGTGTCATGTACGCAGGAGACGAGAGCGAAGGAAGTGGGAGGCAGGCGGTTTGGACAGGTTCCGGGGGTGCAACGGTAGCGGTTGGAGGGCATTTGAGGCCGGGTGCAGGGACGGGGTGCAGACCGTGTAGTGTGGGACGCAGAGTGAGGGGTATCTAGGCCGTGTGGGGGGTCGGTGTCGACCTGAGCGCCGAGGGTGAAGTAAGTCCGACTTCAGTAGATGGGCGCGCCCGAAGACTGCGCATGCAAGGTAAAGGCAGAAGGGAGCGAAGGGTGCAGCGGTGGACAGCCCCTCTACATCACGACGCAGCATCCTGCCTGCTGAGGGGCTGTAGCATGTAAAGTCGTGCCGCTGGATCAGCGATGGCGCGCAGACAACCTATGCGCAGCGCGAGGTGGACGCACAAGCAGCCGTGTACGGGTCGTCCTTCTTGTCGACCGGCCCCCAGACGGACGGTACGAGCGGATCGCGCGTCGTCTTCGTGTAGCGGATCAAACTGGACGGAGCAGGTGGATGCAACTTGTCAGTTGGCGATCCAGGCCTCGTGGGCCGCAGCCGCACTTCCGCGTGCTTCTCTCCTTTGCCTCCCCTTCATAGAGATGGCAACAGGAAGCGAGAGGCCGGCGTGCCTGCATAGCAGATCGACGCTGCGGGAGCAGGCCAAGTTCGAGCAGCGCCTTGCATCAGACAATGGGCGAGGCGGAAGCCAAGATAGCAAGCCTGCCTGCTCGCGCCCCTGGCCCCCGAAAGGGGCAGCGCCTTGTTCTCTTGCAGGACAAAGTCGCGCCCGACCCTGCTTCCTGCACCCTCGGACCACACTTGAGAAGTAGCAGGGAGGCCACGGATGCCCTCCCCTTACGCCCGACTCCCGGTCCCGTGGACGTTTTCGGAAGAAGCAGGCCAGCCTGAGCAAGCAGAGGGAAAGAGCACGCACCTGTCGCTCGCCTCGCTAACCTTAACCCTCGGCCGCGCGAGGTCGTCCTTGAGACGCGAGTTGTGCTCGGTGAGCCTGCGAAGCTTGAGCTCCGCGACGGACTGCTTGTGGTTCTTGGACGACATGTGGGGCGTTTGCTTCTTGTCTGGGCCGGAGAGGAGGGGGGGAAGGAGGAGAGGAGAAGGTCCGGAGGTCGGCGCAGACGAGCGCTGCTGGGACAATGCGAACGAAGGGATGAGAGCGCTGCCCAGCCGAGTTGGAGCAGAATCTGCGAGCAAGCGAGTGCCGAGCAAGCCAGGGCGGAAGGGCAGAAGGACAAGGATGGTGGAGGAGGAGGAGGGAGGAAGGCGGGCGGGCACGCAGCCTGGTCGGCTCGGTCGTGTGTCGTCCGCAAGCGCCCGCCCGGCCTCCGCCGAGGCTTCGACAGGCCTGCAGTACCACGGACACTGACCACCACACATCGATGGTCCATCCAGCAGACAGCAGAGAGTGCGTAGAGGTCATCTCAGAGATCAGGGCAGAGAAGGCGGGCTACAAAGAGGAGATGGAAGCAAGGCACCTCGGAGGGCGCAAAGGCGAAGGAGTACAACGTAGCAAGAAGAAAGTGATGAGAAGGTCGTCTGAGTCTAGGGAAGTACAACAAAGTCGAGTGTAAGTAAGCAGAGAGAGAGAGGGGTAAAGACTCAGCCTAAGGCCGAGCGCCGGCCATCTCGACAGAGACCGACCCGCGCTCCGAGTGCGCGTTGATGTGACCCGCAAGATCGGGCTTCCCTCCCCAGCCCCAACCGAGCGAGGCCTCGACAACACCGTTCCCAAGCTGCGCTCGATGAACGACGAGTCTGCGCCCGCCGAGGGCGAACGGATCCGCGATCGATGCGGCGCCGGACGGGGGGAGCACCGTCGACACCTGCTTCAAGCGCGGCGCGCCGAGCGAGAAGTACCCCTGAAACGAGGGCGTGAGGAACGCCGCGACGGACCCGGCAGAGCGCAGGGTCGCCTGTAGCGGAATGTGTGGCAGGTGCTCGAGTACGTGTAGGACAACGGAGCCCTCTGCCGAGTGGATGTCGAGCTTGACCGGATGAAGGATGGGCAATTTGGGCTGCGAGGGAAACGTCGGCTTGAAGAGTTTATCGCCGGACCACGTGTACAGTTCCTTCTGAGTCTCGTCACGGTCCGGAACAAAAGTCCCTTTTCGCGCGGCGACAAGCGAGACGTTAGCTTGCACCTCGCCGCTGCTCGTCCGGCAGCAAGGAGGGCGCGGTGTCAGCCCAGGCCCTTCGCAGCGAGCTGGGAAGGAAGCCAGCGCACCCATGCGAGTCGATCCTGCACACGCAGTCCGGCTCGAGCATGATATTCCCCGAGACGAAGCGGCCGTGCCTGGCGCTGCCGGTCGAAACCTCAAGGCTGCGGCTGATGCGCATCGCGCCGAATAAAACGTCGGTCTGGTTGCGGGCGACAACGGAGAGGCTGGCGACGTCCAGCGCCTGAGGGAGAATAACAGGAATGAACGATGATCAGCGATGATTATTGACGTGCCTCGCGACAAACAGACGCACCTCTATGTACACCTCTCCGGCGATCATGCTCACGTCCAGCGCGACCCACCCCGGTTGGTTGCCGAACCTAGGCGCGTCTGGTACCGTCGCAAGCAGCATGTCGCCGACGAAGAGTGAGCCGAGGACGCCATCGACGACGAGGGACGCAATGTGTCGGTCGGTGTAGGCCGACATTGGGATGAGCAGGGTCACGACGAGGTTCGGCGGGGTGGGGGAGGACGACTGTATGCGGGTGCGCGCAGCAACGACGTCAGCGCTGCCTGGGGATGCGAAGG
Source organism: Cystofilobasidium ferigula (assembly GCA_014825675.1). Classification (NCBI taxonomy): domain Eukaryota; kingdom Fungi; phylum Basidiomycota; class Tremellomycetes; order Cystofilobasidiales; family Cystofilobasidiaceae; genus Cystofilobasidium; species Cystofilobasidium ferigula. The sequence goes on along the minus strand of MVAM01000044.1, from coordinate 49,944 downwards.
GGACTTCAGAGACGCACATAGATGCCCACTGCAGCTTGACTTGCATCGCCCATCAGGCACACCTGCAGCGGGTCGCCCTCGCTCTCCCCCGGCGCAGCAGCCACAGCAGCCTCCCCCTCCTCCCCGGCGAGCGCAGCCTCCACAACAACCTTGACATTCCCTTCCGTCCATTCCCCCCAGCGTCCATCGTCCTCCAGCCACGGGAGCACCCTGACGTCCACCTCCGGCTCCCTCGCCTCCCCCTTGTCCGGCCGGCGGCGCGCGCGCACCGGTGCCAGGCGGAGCGCGAGCGTCGGCCGGGGCAGGGCGAGGTCGTACGTCACACTCGCCCGATGGCCTGGGAGGACGGAGATGGGCGCGCAGGCGAGGACGTGACCGTGCGTTAGAGGCGGGAGGTAGTAGGATGAGTCCCAGCTGTAAGTGGGAGGAAACGGCTCAGGCGGCTGCAGGCGAGGGATGGGACGGGGACGAAAGCACGCACCGGTTGGACGGCTGTTTCGGGACGTGCGGCACCTTGCTCTTCGGCGGCGTAGGCGTAGAACCAGGACCCCCCGTCGGTCCAGGCAGCGGCCCCTTGCCGCCGTCCTTCTCAGGCAGCGCGATCGTCGACCGCCCGCCTGCCGCCGCCGAGCGCCAGAGCAACCCGAAGCTCAAGCCGGCCGCGACATACAGCACCGTCGCTGCCACGAGAGCCTTGAGAAACCGCCGTCCGGCTGAGCGGGTTGTCTTTTGCGGGAGAGGGGGTGAGTAAGACGGCGGAGGGGAGGAGGAGCGGATGGACGAGGACGAAGGGAGGAGCAGCAGGAGGGAGTCGGTTTCGGCCGGTGGACGGCGGGCGCCAGCTGGTGATGCGGGGGGGTCTGCGACGGTCTGCGCCTCGAGTGCGGACGGCGTCCGCGGCGGGGCCTTGCTGTCCTCGATGAGGATCATCTGCTGCTGAGAGGTGGGATGGATGTCGTCGAGCACCAGCAGCAGGACGAAGGGCGCACGGCTCGTCCCCGATTGCGCGCGCAGCCAAACACCCCTCCCCCCTCCCCCTGGCTGATGCCAGCCAACCGTCGTGCCCTCCGCGCACGAAGCATTTGCATTGCACCAGATCCTCGCACGCGCTCGCAAAATGGAACCGGCAGGCTCAATACAAAAGAGATCTTTCATCCGAAGGGATACAGTCGGAGCGCGTCATGAGGGCCGCGAGAGGAGGGAAGGGGTTGCGGAGTGAGGAGATACTCGAGAGCCGGCGAAGATGAGGCAAGCTTAGAGGGTCTTGGGGGTGCGGCGGGTGCCCGAAAGCGAGTAGTTCCTGGCGCGGAGGAACAAAGGGACGTCAGTCGCGAGCTAGCGGAGGGACGTGAAAGGGCGGACGGACTGGAAGTAGTAGGCGCCGTTAAGGTACGTGGCGTATCCGAGCCAGGCGACTGGGAGGACGAGCGAGGAAGGATCAGTCCCTGCACCGGTTCAGAAAGAGAGCGGCCCCCGAACTCACGGTACGGGACGAAGAAGAGCGACGTGGGGATGTTGTGGATGGTAGGCAGGGTGTGGGCCTTGGCGGTAAGCGCGCCAACGACACCGGTCAGAGCGACGATGTCAACGAGCGCGAGCAGCGGCTTCTTGAGACCAAAGAACAGCGGCGACCAGGCGAGGTTGAGTCCGAGCGAGAGCCAGTACAGGTTGAGCGCCTCGATCGCAGTGTTGCGCGCGGCCGGGTTGACCGAGCCGTTGAAGCCCGGGACGTCGAGGTTCTGGGCGACGAGGTACGAGCCAAAGCCGGAGGCGGCGTAGAGCTGCATCACGAGCGCGCGAGAGCGGTGAGGACCATGTCAGCGAGGAGGGCGAGAGGTCGGGGAGAAAGATGGGAGGAAGCGCACGATGGGCCAGACGATGCCGTACGCCTCCTTGGGCGCGTTGTACGCCGGCGCCTTGAGCGAGTTGTACCAAAAGTTGTTCTGCTTGCCGTGGACAGCGTAGCCCGAGGCGGTGCCGAGCACGAGCGGGATGCCGACCGCGAGGTACGGGTTGCGCGGACTGTCCCAGACGAGGGCGGGGAGGGAAGGCACTGCGGGCAAGGGGCCAGCGACGCCCGGTCAACCCCCGAATCGAGCAACGAGCGAGCCGACAACGCGGTGGAGAGGAGACGACGTACTGGCTAAGTGGTGTAGAGCTGGAGCAAATCGAGGAAGCTAGCGGTCAGCTGAGAGAGAGAGAGAGGGGGACGGGCCGAAGAAACACGGAGAGATGGGCGGCAGAAGGCGCACCGGGTGGGCTGCACGAGGGCGCACCACGGGCCAAGAGGCAGTGAGGGACACTGCCGACGCAGGACAGAGGACGGGAGAGACGCACCTGGCGGGACGGACGGGAAGGGGAGAGGGTCGATGGGTGAGCGCAGGGGCGACCGACGGCCACAGAGAGGCCGCTCTTAAAGGCCCCGCCGCCCGCGCGCGCGTCATCGGCCCGCACGCACAACGGCACCTGCACTTTCCGCCGCTTCTCGCGCGTTCCCCCCCGACGCGCTCGTCACCATTCACGTCGTCTCGAGCGAGCCAGGGGGAGTGAACCCCGTCAGCACAGGACGCTGGCTTCCACACCATGGAGAATCGGCGCTGCTGCCCGTCTCAGCCTTGATCAGGCATGCAGGCTAGGTAGACCAGGAGGCATCGAGAGCAGGGACCGGACATCGAGACGTGTAGGCGGAGGATCAAAGCGAGGTGTGGACCAAGCGGATGGGAACGGTGGGGGGGACGAGAGGCGAGGATGGATCAGAAGAAGATGTAGGTCATGACGAACACGCCGACGCAGAGCGCGGCGACAACCTCGATCGGCACGCCCCCTCCGGCCTGCTGGGCCGCCCCTCCGACGACGGCCTGCGCCTGGCTCGCCAGGTCCTGCTTTGCCTCCCCCCCGCTCGCGCCGGTCGTCGTGCGCTTGCGCAGGCCGTCGGCAGAGGAAGACGCGGCCGATGCGAGCTGCGCTTTGAGCTGGGCGACCTCCGCGCGCAGCCGGTCGACCTCGGACGGCGGGAGCCCGTCCGCCTTCCTCGACTCCGGCTTGCTCGCAGCGGCGGGCGTGACAGAGGAGGAGAAGGTGTCGGCCGTGCTCTGCGCGCCGAGCGGCGACAGCTGGGACGCAGGGACCGGCACGGCGGCCGAGGGCTTTGCGGGCACCCCTCGCGCCGCCGCCGCGGCAGTGGAGGTAGCAGTGGATGACGTTGCGGCCGCCGGGGACGGCGCAGGGGACGAGGTGGGGAGCGTCGTGTCGGCCTGGTGGAACTGGGTCTGCGTCGCGTCCGGCGAGACGCCATTGGCGTGCGTGTTGGGCTGTGTGGATCCCACCCCAAGCTATCAGCGGCACGACCTACCGCGCTGACCAACGAAGGATGGACGCACCGAGCCGTCGATCAGCGTCGACTTGTCGACCGTCTCGTTCGGCGAGTGCGGCACGGCTTCGTCGTCGTCGTCCGAGTCAACAAACGCGCACCGAATCTTCTGCTCGGCGATGCGCTGCCTGTTCGTTTCTATGCTTGACCACTGTCCATCCGTTCAAGCGCCTCGTCAATTGTTACGTCCTAGCTGTCTTTGAGCCCGGAAAGGGGAGACGCACGATCTCAGCCAGTGCAAGGTTCTCGAGGGCCGCGTCGATCGTCGCAGACTGGACCAGGAACTTGTCCTTGCACTTGGCGCCGGGCGGCGGGTCCTCGCGCATCGGCTGCAGTAGGACTGAACAGCGCCATAGTGCACCATCAGCCAATGAGCTAGAGCCATATTGAGGGATGCAGACGTACCTGACACCTCGACGGACTCGCCGGGCTCGACGCGGCCGGAGTTGGGTCGGACACAGTACTGAGTCGCAACCCCCCGGAGGAGATGCTGGTCAGTCTCGGATCACCATGTACGCTTCGCCTGATGTCGGGGACCTCTCTGGGCAGCGTGGATGGGCCGCAGGGGCGGGTCGTGCGACCTGCTCCGTCATCGGCTCAGTCCGCCTTCGCTCCGTCAACCCACCCCTTGTTCTCTTCCACGCATCTGAAGGTCCCTCTCCCTTCATTTGAGCTCCAGACAGCGGCTTCTCGCCCGGGGGAGGCTCTGAGCGGCAGGGTGCCTCTTCCTCCCTGAGAGGAGCCAACGCGACGCAGGATCGCAGCGAGCAAGACGGACGGACCTGCTTCGGCGCGGTCGTCTTGACCTTGAACGCGACCGGCTCGCTGTTGGGGTTGCGGACGACGAGCGTGCGCTTGACAAGCTGCGTGAGCGGACCTGCAGGGACGAGGGAGAGGGGTCGGTAGTGACAGGGTGTTAGGACGAGGAGAGCCAGGGGCGCAGGAGATGGGGGACGACGGACGGGGGAAGCCCAGCGTGCTCGCGGGCGAAAGTTCGACCGACATTGTTTTCGAGGCGCTTCTGGTCGAGGGAGGGGCGGGGGGAGGGGAGAGGACGAGCGAGAGCGACGACTGCGGCGAGGGCTCTGGAGAAGAGACGAGCTGATAGGAGGAAGGAGTGAGCAAGCAGCAGTTGCTTCAGGCCAGGCAGCTCTCGCCCGATGGAGCTCTCGCGCCGCCGCGAGCAGTTGTTGCTAGGTGACCTGCGCATGGCAACCTCGACCATCTCTTCCGGCCCCTCTCGCCTGGCGTGCTGCCTCAGCTGAGCTGTCGAGCTCTCCAGGTGAGCGGCCTTCTCTACCGTACCCCGTCTCCAGGAAACCAACATGTCGCGCTCTCCAGGTTCGCTTCGCAACACCCCCCGCAGCCGAGTCGTTTCAATCTCCGCCCTTCCATCTGTTGATATCGGGCGAAGGGTGCGACCGACCGCAGTCGATCAGAGCTTGAGCGACCGTCGGAGGGTGCACCAGGACGCGCCGGCTCTTCCTTTTCAAAGGATGCAGGATGCGATGATGGTGTATTGATCAATGACGAGCGGGCCGGGGAGCGTGAGCAAGGAGTATTTACTGTAACTGGGAGTAAGGGAGGCCCGGTCACAGCACAACCAGCCGCGCGCGCAGCAATCCGCTCTGCCTCGAGTTGAGCTCAATATGGCGGCTGCCGCTCGAGAGGACGGCCAGCGCACGACGCGCTCACAGTATACCTCATCCCGCTGACAGGACATGCTCAAGGCTATCGGGCAGGTGCGTGAAGCTACGCGTCGCTGCCGAGCCGGACGGAGCTATGAGGAAGCGCGTGCTGTCGACCCCTGTCCGTCCGACCTTGGACCTGGCGCCACCCGACGCAGGGACTCAGCTCAGCGCTCTGCCGACTAGTTGCCGCTTGGGCGAGGCGAGGTAGGCTGCGGACTCGCAGTCCGGTGAAACAGCTGCGAGGGCAGCCCTATGCTGACCAAACCGGCGCCCTACCAACGTCGCCTTGTCCCGCCGCCTTGGCTCCTCCCGGGTCATCCGCGGAAGAGGACGAGTCGTCCTCCCCACGCAATCCATCGGCATGGACGGCGTCGATCGCTGGCCATGGCTGAGAAGCCCGTCAGGACCGACGGTGCTCGGAGGGCGTCCCCTGCAGCTCGCTCCAACCCCTGGCAGATCTCGCCAGTGCTCTTTCCTTGACTGCACCCTCCGCCGTATCCCGCCGGCAGCCCGGCCTGTGTTCCGTGAGCTCGTCAACAGTTGCTCCGCCAGTTCGCAGCTGACCGGCATCCTCCTTCTCCCCGCCCGTTCAGTTCCCCCCTCCTACAACCCTCGCACAAACACCCCTCCCGATGTACAGCTTGTCCTTCGCCCCCTTGCCTGTCTCCCCTCCGCAGCTCCCCTCATACACGTCCAAGCCGTTGAATATCCAAGATCGTGACCTGCCGTCCCTAGTCCGTGCCAGGCCAAACCCAGTCCATGCCGTCCTTCCGCGCCGCCTTCCGCCCGTACTCCCTGCAGCTTTCCAGCTACATTCCGTCCCAGGTTTCACTCCTCTCTCCGTTCTCGGCAAACAGGTCCTCCAGCCCGCCCAGCGCCGGACTGCGCTGCTCGAACACACACGACGCGGGCGCGGGGCGGAGGACGAAGCGCGCGAGGCACGCGCGGTCAGCATGCGACCTGCCGGTGATGATAAGCCGCGCGAGGCGGGCGCCGAAGACGGGGAGCGAGGCGAGGGGAATCAATGGGGCGTCCGTGCGCTCGGACGAGGAGCGAGGGGGCAGGAGGTCGAGCTCGACGCTCACGAGCAGCGGACAGTGTACCGCCAGGAGCCTGAGCGACCGCACCGTCAGTCTCGGGGCGAACTCCCTCCCCGCGATGGGATCCAGATGTGCCGGGTCGAGGGTGAGGCCGTACAGGACGAGAGGACGTCGGCGGTACGCGTGCAGGAGGTTTCGGTGAGGTCCGGCCACCTGTGGTGCGTATCAGAGATAGGTCAGTGCGCTGAGAACGCTCCTTTGAGGCAAGGCGGCTCACATCTCGGGGTGCGTAGCCTGCCGGCGAGCGAGGTTCCTTGTCAGTCTTCCGCAGAACGACTTCAGCCGACTGAAGTCGACGAACCGTATACTTGAAGCGTTCCTTGTAGAATAACTGCGGGCTGAGCCGATGAAGCACGGCCTGGCGCAAATACGGGAACGGCGCCCTGCGAGGCGGCCCGACTGCTCGTCAGCGCATGTGCGAGACCTGAAGTGGCCGGTGAAAGAGCGCACTTGGAAGGGTACTTGCGCCGGAGGATCCTAACGTCCACGCTCTCGCTGCTAAGGACCACCTCGGTGATATGCACGACGCGGACGGACGCGCAGTACGTGCTGTGACGTTCCTCCGTGCCATTTGGGAGGGGGATGTCCTCGCGCTGCACAAAAATGGATCGGTCCATCGGAGGAACGTAGTACGTACCGTGTACAGTCTTTGCTTCTCCTGTTCCCCCCACTTCCCGCCATTCAGCGCCAGATGCTGCATCTCGAACAGCAGCCCGCAGTCCTCATGCCGCATCTGCGCCCACAGAACAAGCGCGACCACGTCGAACCAGCCGCGCGAAACGCGCAGGGCAGCTGCGAGCGTCGAGGGCGAGGGGAGGAGGTGATTGAGGATCAGGTTGAAAAGCTCGGGAACGGCGATGGGGGAACGCGAGGAGGGGCGGCTGAGCGGCATGATTGTCCGACAGTCGGCGCGTCGTCTAACGAGCGTTGGATAACGCACCTTGAAGTCGAAGTGACCTCCAGCTCGGGACCCTTGCTCGGCTAAGCCGGCGCTTGCGTCCGCGTGCGCTCCCTCTCCCTTTTCGTCCCGCGCTTCGTCGGCGTCGTAGCTTCGTCCCACGAGGACAGCTCGTATGGTTCAGCCCGAGCACCAGCAGCTCGAAGCGGCCGGTGATTCAGGCTCAGCAGCGAGCTGAGGCCGCCCGGCGACGTGACCCCGCCGGCCTCTGCTGCGCGCGGCGTCGTGGGCGTTCGGAAGTCATACGTCCTTATTTGCGTGCGAGGACGGGTGTTGAACACGGGCGGCAGGGAAGTGAAGGAGGCGCTGCCGGTAATGTTGCTCTGCTTGCTGGTCGGACAATGCGCAGGCGTTGCTTGATGGAGGGGCGAATGCTCGAAACCGCGCGCAGGGGACGACATCATTCACGGCGCGTCAGGGGGGGCGTTCAGTCCTCGAACGAAGAAACGTGAGGGGCAGGAGAGTCGAGGGTGGTCGTCAGGAAGAAGGACTGCTGGGCTTGGCCCCAAGCTGGATGTTGTGTGAGGACGGCAAGAAGGCGGCCGACCGACGGGCAGCGTTTGAGCGCGTGCTCGTCAGGCATGACAAGACCGCATCGTCAAGGTCAGATCAGCCGTCGAATCAGCCTGGCTCCGGGCGGATAAACCACGTAGAGTGGCAAGCCTCGGACAACGAGCAAGGTCATGTACGAGGACAGGCGAACGGGGGAAGGAAGGCGGTCGGAGATGAGCGATGGATCTGGTCCAGGCACTGCAGGTACAACGTTACGGGTACAAGAGCCTCGCCGCAACAGGCGTTGAGGGCAGGTCATCTACAGCAGGCGTGGACTGCAACGACGAGCAGTGGCACAAATGTCAGCTGGCTGGTCGGACTGAAGGAAGGCAAGCAAGGCGGACGGACCTGGTCAAGCGAGGGGGCGAGATGGTAAGAAGGCTCATCAAGCCTGCTTCTCGCGCTCCTCGGCCTCACGCCGCTTCTTCTCCTCGAGTTCGGCGCGGGTCAGGCCCTCGCCGCCGGTCGATTTGGGCAGGTTCTTGACAATGTCGGACGAGCCGAGGCCGCCGCCGCTGACGGCGCCGTACAGGGCCGACTGCGACGTGTGCTGGTTGGGCTGCTGCTCGCGCCAAGGAAGGAGGGGCGAAAATCAGGCCCACGAGTCAGGGAAAGGAGAAGGGGGTGAAGAACAGCAGGACGAACGTCAGACATGATGAGCTGGGGATCGGTGTTGTCCTGTGGGAGGGTCGCAGGCGAGGCGGATGAGGGCGAGAGAGACGGCCAGTGAGTGAGTGAAGTGCCGTCCCGATGCGGGAGTCGAACCGACGGAATGCGGAGACCCCGGTTACATAATCGCAAGCTGCGGCCTCCAGAGCTTTCGCCCGCGCGCGCGCCTCGCTTCGCCTTCCCAACCACATCTCGCCCTCCTGCCCCTTCCCTCTCCCCCGTCCAGTCCTACGCAGCCCACCCACCCAGCAGCCATGTCTTCCTACGCCATCCTCGTGGGTCCCTTCCTGTCCAGTGTTGTACAGCCCGTCCAGTGCGCTGACCGCTGCCTCTCCATCGCGCCCTTCCCCTCGCCTCTCCCCGACACCCCCACCATACTCCTCTCAGGTGTCCGGCATCTCCGCCAACACTTCTCGGCTGCAGCTGGAGCAGTTCTTCTCGTTCTGCGGCAAGTTCGTACGAGATCCCTTGCCTTTGGGTCGAGCTGGGCGGTCAGGATGTGGCCGACGCGCTGATGACGTCTCCTCCCGTTCCTCTCCTCCTTCCCTTTCGACCGTACCGCTCTGCAGGATCAACTCCATCACGCTCACGCCCGGCCCCGACAGCACTCAGTCGGCCGTCATTGTCTTCGAGAAGGGTGCGTCCGGTTTGCCCTTAGGGTGGACGTGCTGTCGGGGGTCCGCCCTGCCTGCTGCCCTTCCCTCACGCCTCTCTTGGAACCACGCGCTGACTCGGGTGAACTGTCGGCTGCAGAGTCCGCCGCCAAGACCGCCATCCTTCTCAACGAGGGTACCCTTGATGGAAACCACCTGCACGTCGTCGCTGAGAACTTGAGCTCGACCAGCTCGACCTCGGGCGAGGACGGTATCTCCCAGGAGGACAAGCCGAAGGTGCGTGCGCAACTTGTCCTGCGATCCGTCTTTCTTTCGCCCGAGATCCGTTGCTGACTTGCATGCGTGCCTGATTCTGCAGGCCGGCATCGTCGCTGAGCTCCTCGCCCACGGCTACGTCCTGTCAGACACCATCGTCGAGCGCGCCATTGAGGCTGACCGCCAGCAGGGCATCTCGTCGCGCTTCCTCTCGTTCCTCCACTCGATCGACCACAAGGCCGGCGAGAAAATTGCCGGGCCCGAGACGACGCTGTCGGCCAAGGCGTACGAGGTCGTCAACCCGGTCGTCCAGCAGGTCGTCGGCAAGACCAAGGAGGTCGACCAGCAGCGCGGCATCTCGACCAAGGCGTCCGACTTCTACTCGAAGGCGCTGTCGAGCCCCTTCGGCCAGAAGGTCCGCGACTTCTACTCCAACACAAGCAAGCAGGTCATCGACGTCCACCATGAGGCCCGCCGCATTGCCGACGTTCGTCCCCTCGTCATCGTGTGCGCGAGATGACGCACGCAGTGCTAACCCTTCCTCTCGTCTTTCCCCCCTTCCCGACTCACTCACGGCCAGGAGAAGAAGTCGACCGGCCAGTCTACCGCTACCCCCGCCGCTTCGTCCACGACCGCTTCGACTGGCAGCACCGTCGCCCCCACTTCGTCGTCGGAGAAGCCCGCGTTCGGCTCTTCGCTCGATGCCCCGCCTGCGCCGGCCGTCCCTGCGCCCCAGTAAAAGGGCATCCGCGGTTCGCGTCCGCTCTTCGTTCTTCTCACTGTCGTCTTAGCCCCTTCGCCATGCCCCACTTGTATGCGTACTTAGCGCCTGGGCTCCTCCTTGTTACCGCCTTTTTGTGCTTGCGTCCCCTCCCCCAGCCTTCGCCTCCGCCCTCGTATGCTCCACCTTGCTGCTCATGAGCAATTTTCGATGACCCTACGACCTTCAAGCAGAACCTCTGCGAAGCGGCAGGGTCTCGACGGCAGTCAGAGGGGTCGCAGATACTGGGAGGTACGCCCGCGCGCAGTCGACATCCTCCCAACCGGGCAGTACCTTGGACTCAACGCCGTTGCTTCTGGTTGGACGTTGAAACCCTCCTCGGCGTACTTCACCTCCCTTATCTTTGCGCTGCCCTGCCTCAGAGATCAGTGACGGTGTCGCTATCAGCGCTCTAGTCCGACGTGGCGACGTCGAGCTTGGTCGAGCGGCCGCGGCTGAGTCAATATTGTGACCAGCTTGCTCCCCCTTCTCGGCCAACTCCGGCGGAGCCCGCTTTTTCGCGAACTCCCAATGCCATGACCTTCACCTTTACCTTCCATCCAGCGGTCAACCCCTCAACAGCGCCAGTCACGACCGTCCCTCGCTCGATCTCGATGTCGTTCTCCTTCTTCTTCTACGGCCCGCTCATGGTGCGCTCCTGTCGACGCCGAGCGCGTAGGCTGAGCAACGTTCGCAGGACTGATCTCGCCTTCCTCCAACCCTGCAGCACCCCGACGTTCTCACGAGCGTAATCGGGAACGATGGCGGGCACCTTTCGTCCCAGCCTGCGGTCGCTGTCGGCTGGAAACGGTCCAAGGTCCACGGCGAGGACTACCCTGCGATGGTCCGGAGCGCGTCGTGCGTCTCCCGCCTTACTGTGCCTCCATCGCCGTCCTGACCCGCCCTCCTGGCGGCCATAGCAGCACGTCCGTCCGAGGCACGCTTGTCCATGGCCTCAGTGCACAGGACATCAAGCTCTTGACCGAGTTTGAGGGCTTCGAGTACGAGCCTCAGCCCCTGCCGGTCGACGCGTTCGGGCAAGCGCAGTCCCTCGCCCGCGGCCAAGACATCGACGTGCTGGGCGACCTGCCGCAGGAGCAGACAACGGTCAACGTACAGGCGTACGTCTGGATCGCCGGCGAGCATCTGCTCGAGCGCGAGCCGTGGGAGTGAGTTCCCACCCCCCGCCTCACTCGCCTCGATCTTGCTGCCGATGACGCGCTTGAACGAACCGCAGTTTCGCGCACTTCACGAAGGAGAAGCTGCACCTTTGGTCAACGCCCACGGGCCCGTCTTCGACGCCCGAGTTCGGACACGGCCTGCTCAAGTACTGGTCGTTCGCCCCGGGCTACATTAACCTCAACCACGGCTCGTACGGCTCGACGCCGCTGCCCGTGCAGAAGTACTGCCGCGAGCTGCGCGCGCAGGCTGTGAGCTCTCCTGACCGGTTCATGCGCCGCGGCTACCAGCCCTTGTTGCTCGAGGTCCGCGCGTCCGCGAGCTATGGCCTTTCCACACTCTGACGAACATTCGGGTTGGCAGGCGCGCGAGAAGGTCGCCCAGCTCACCAAGGCAAGGACCGACGACGTTGTCCTCGTGCAGAATACGACGGTTGGCATCACGACCATCACATCGAACCTGATCTGGCAGGAAGGGGACATCATCGTCGCATGTATGTCCTTTAAGGCTCACTCATGGACATCATCAGTCGCTGACGTCTCGCCGCCTCCGCAGACTCGACCACCTATGGCGCCATCCTCCAAACCCTCCGCTACGTCTGCGACCGCAGCAAGGCGTCCGGCATCAACGTTGAGCTGGTCGTTGTCCCGCTCGAGTTCCCAATGACGCACGAGGAGATCTGCATGCGCACGGAAAAGGTGTTGAGTGCGCACAATGTGCAGGGCGGCGGGGAAGTGAAGGCGGGTCGACGCGTGCGGATGGTCGTCGTGGTGCGCTTATCTGCATCTCGGCCCCGTTGAACGAGATCCGGCTAACTGTGCTGCCACCCGCAGGACGGGATCACCAGCATGCCCGGCGTCATCATGCCCTGGCGAGCGGTCGCCAGGCTGTGCCGGCAGTACGGCGCGCTCTCCCTCGTCGATGGAGCGCACCTGATCGGTGCGTCCTGCTCAGGGAGCGCCTAGGCCTCACGCTAACGGCGGTCATCGCTGCGAGCTGCAGGTCAAGTCGAGCTCGACCTGTCGAACGACACCTGCTGCGACTTCCTCGTCTCCAATGTGCACAAGTGGCTGTACACGGCGACGTACGTGCTCACTTGACTGATGTCTGCCCGAGCTCGACCTGATTTGCGCTGCATTGTTGTTGTCCAGTTCGGCCGCCATGCTCTGGGTACCGGAGCGGAACCAGCACCTCATCCGTACCTCCATCCCGACTTCCTTCGATTACGAGAGTGACAAGTACCCGGGCACCGGGCGCGGGCCATGGGGCTTCGCACGGCAGTTTGTCTGGACCGCCACAGTTGGTGCGATGCCTGCCTGCAAACCTGTTTCTTCCGTAGACGCTCGGCTGAACCGCCTTCATTCTGCTGACAGACTGGATCCCCATGCTTTCGGTCACCGCCGCCATCTCTTTCCGGGCGCTCCTGGGCGGCGAGAAGCGCATCAATGAGTATTGCCACTCGCTCGCAGTCGCTGGAGGCGAACGAGTGAAGCAGCTGTTCTCGGCCGCGATGGACGGCGAGGCGCAGGTGATGGAGACCGAACGGGGCGAGCTGACGGCAAACATGGTGCGCCCTTCCTTTTCAGGTGCTCCATGTGCAGATACTGACGCTGTTGACGGCAGGCTACCATCGCTCTGCCCTTACCTAAAGGCGTACCTTCAGCCGAGGACGGACCGGCCGTCCAACGCTTCCTCGAGGACTCGCTGTTCGCCGCCAACTGCTTCTCGGCCATTTTCACGCACAACGGGCGCTGGTGGACGCGCTGCTCGGCGCAGGTCTGGAACGAGCTGAGCGACTTCGAGTACGTCGCCAAGGTGCTCATTGCGGCTTGCGCAAGGGTGAGCGATGGCAGCTGGCGGGAGGGTGCGGTAGCGGAGCAGAAGTGATCATCGTAAGGGGGGAGATGGATACATGAGTACAAGTACTGGATAGGAGCCGAAGTGAAGGGCAGCGCCATTAATAGTACTTGACTTTCTGGCCCAGCACATCGGCCTCGAGCTCCTTGCGCTCAGAGCCCTTAAGGTCGTCCGTTTCAGCCTCGCGCTGTGCCTGGTCACGCTTGAGCTGGGCCTCGGAGAAGATGTGGGCCTGGCGGGCGACGACCCACTCCTTGACGGTGATGGGCTCCTTCTTCTCCTTCTTGGCCTCGGCTTCGTACACACCCTTGGCCGCGAGGACAGGCGAGTTGGGCACGACCTCGACCTTGACGTCGTTCGAGGGGCGAGAGAAGTAGAGCACACCGATTCGATCGTACTGCAGCTGGTCGGCCGGCGGCTGGGCGACGCGGTGGATCGACGACGCAAGGAACTCGCCGCTGAGGATCTTGAGGCAGTCGCAGGTGTTGACCGTGATCGAGTTGGGCAACGGCTTCACCCAGCGCCACTGCGAATCGGCGCCGAGGACCTGGAGGCCGGCGACTGGCTGGCGGAAGAGCAAGGTGACGGATCCGAGGCTGCAAAGCGACCCACAGGTTAGCCAGAGCTCGTATCGCAGCAGTCAGAACCTGGGTTGCACGCACTCGGTGTGTCCGCCGGTAAAGTTCTGCTTGACCTTGACTTCCTCCGATGAAGGGTCGCGAGCCTTGTACTTCATATAGCGGAGGTCTGGTGGGTCCGGAGGGATTGAGTTCAAAACTTCGCCCCTTTGCGAACAAAACGCCAAACCAACTCACGGTCCTCGCCCTCAGCATCATAAAGGTGGCGCTTGACGAAGTAGTTCTCGTCTGCAAAAGCAAAAAGATGGATCTAGGTCAGTGGGTGAGGCAAGTGCGGGAGTTCAACAGAACGTACCCTCAAGCTCGAGGATGATCGCAAACAGGACGTAAAGCTTCTCGAGGATATTGGAGTGCAGGCGCTTGCCAAAGTCGACAATCGTGTTCCAGTTGTCGGCGATGGGCTTGGGCTTGTGCTCGGCGTGCCACTGGTCGAACTGCGGGGTGAACTTGGGCATGTTCCAGACCTGCAGCGACGCCCCGTGCAAGATCAGCATTTGCCTCGGCGCGAGCGCCAGCAGGACGACGCGCACCTCGATGTTGGAGCGGCGCTGGAAGATGTAGGACTCTTGCTCCTTGAAGTGAGGAAGGTCGGGCCCGGTGTAGCCGTCTGCGCGCAGCAGCATATGTCAGAACGACGGGCAGCGATCAAGAGGACAGCGAGGACTTGCTGTAGCCGCCGTTCTTGTGGTCAGCGGCGTACTTCGCCTTCTCCTCCTGCGAGATGAGTAAATGGTCAGCTTGTGTTGCAGAGGTTTACACCGCCAAGAGAGACGCACGTAGGGCAGGTCGAAGAATTCGCGGCCGAAGCGGAACTGGGTGTCAACCTCCTCCTGGCTGAAGCCGTGCTCGACGAGGTAGTAGAAGCCGACGTGCTCGGCGGCGTACTTGAGCTTGTCGGCCAGCTCCCGCTTGCCTCCGGGCTGGTCGAACTTGGACAGGTCGAGCGTGACGAGGTCGGCCCACTGGAGGTCCTCCTGCGTCTCGGGGAGCTCGGAGTAGCTGGAAGAGGGACGCAGCAAGATGGATCAGCAAGACTGATGAGTAAAGGGGGAGCGAATCGCCGCCGCTGTACGGTCTTGACACCCTTCTTCAGCCCGAGCAAAGAACTCACGGGTGCTCTTTGGTAGCGTAGAGCTGCTGGGGCTGGGCGGACACGGCAATGGGCATGGCGAATGAGGCCTGCAAGAGATGCAGGGTGGAAGAGAGTCAGCGCAAGCGTGGGACATGGTGAGGACAGAAGAACGCACTTGAAGGGGATGGAGGAGCCAGAGGGAGGATGGAGGAGCCAGAGGGAAGATGGAGAGCTGCGGTCAACGGCAAGGCAAGCGCCTCTCTTCAGCGATCCAGGCGACAGGCGTGGCTCGCGGCCATGAGCGATGGTGGTGTCAGCCCGGAGCTTCCGTATGCGCACGCCATCTCAGGCGAAGGTCGGGTCGGCGTCGGGCGGCGAGGACGGCCGGATAGGATGTCGCTTGGCTGGGCCTTTTGGGGGTCCGCAGAGCCCAGAGGTTTTCGCTCGTTGCGCGGCGCCTCAGCTCGACATCGCGAGCGCGCGCAGCTCGACTTCGACCTTGCCTTGCTCCTGCTGTCGCCCTTCGTTGCTGATTCAGCTGAGAGCAGCTGCTCACTCACCCGCCGCCGGCCTCGTCTCTGACGCCGCTGAATCTCTATCAGTTCCATAGGCAGGCCGGGGGTCTGGCAAGCCCGGCGGCAGGCTCTCGCAACCGACCGCTCGGATCGCGCCTTCGAACGGATTAATGCCCCACCCTCACGCCATTACACCATCACCAACCGGCAAGGCGCGCCGATCTGTGACGGGCAGCAGGGGTCTGCGCATATCTAGCTGACTGTGTGGTTGTTCGGCACTCTTCCTCTTCCCTCGCACACCTGCTAAAGCCGCCACTTCACCCGCCGGCTCTTCGGTCGCTCCGCCGACGCCTTTCTCTCAATACTCTTCCTCCCGCGACGCTCGCGGAGCTCGCCTCTTGCTCAACAACACGATGTCAAACACCAACTCCGAGATTGCCCAGGTCGAGGTCCCGCTCACGCCCACCGACTTTGACCAGAAGTCGTACATCGGCGACACGCCTTCCGAGGCTGCGGACGCATCCCCCATCCTCGTAAAGGCCGCCGACCAGAAGAAGAAGCAGTCGTGGCTCGGCCGCTTCTGGGACACGGCCGACCTGCCGCCGGCCGAGCGCAAGCTGCTGTTCAAGGTCGATGCCTCGATCCTGTTGTTCATGTCCCGTGCGTGCTTTCCTTGGTTACCCTACCGTCGGGTCATGAAAGCTGACCCTCACCCTCGACTCTTACCTCGACAGTCGGATACTTCCTGAAGAACCTCGAGTGCGTTCTCGTGATATTCAGCGCGCGCTTGAGGGCTGCGTTCTGTACGCTGACTTCGCACCCGATGGTGCATGTTGCAGCCAGAACAACATCAATAATGCCTTCCTCAGTGCGTACTTGTCCCCTCAGAGATTCATTGATCGTGCGCTGATGGCCTAATTTCCCTTGGTAGGCGGCATGAAGGAGGAGCTCGGGTGAGGCTTGCTCAGAAACTATTTACCCCTTCGGCTAAGTCAGTTGACACCCGCCTTCATGCCTGCAGCATGGAGTCCAACCAGCTCGTCACTGCTGTCAGCATCTGGACTGCGGGCGTACGTCGCTTTCCTTCTGCAGTTCGAGCGCTAAAGTTACTAATCGCATACCCGCCTCCTTCCCTCGCTCTTGCTCACATGCCCTCCCCAAATTTAGTACTGCATCTTCCAAATTCCCGCCTTGGTCCTTATGACGCGCGTCTCCCCTCGCTGGGTCATCCCGGCAATGGAAGTCGGCTGGGGTCTCATGACGCTAGCGACGTACAGTGTCAGGTCCTACAAGTCGCTTTACGTCCTCCGGTTCTTCGTCGGCTGTTTCGAGGCTGCGTTCTATCCGGCAGCGCACTACCTGTGCGTCGTTTTCTTCTTCGTGAGGTTGAGCATCTTGTCTAACATGTGCGCGCCTTCTTTACTCATGCACTTCCTCACCCACTTCTTCGCTCACCTCTCGCCCATTCCCTCGCCCGCTTCCTCGCCCTCTTTCTCTGTCAAACTGGATCCCTTAGACTCGGCTCATGGGTACGTCCTCATCCTGTTCGTGCGCTGAGAGGGCTGTCACTTACCTTTTCGCAAACCAGTACACCCCTCGAGAGCTGGCCAAGCGCGCCTCCATATTTTACATCAGCGGCTCGCTCGGCGGGATGTTCAGCGGGTATCTTCAGAGCGCAGCGTACGAGAACCTTGGCGGCGTGGCACTCAGCGGCGCACCGAGTGGTGAGGGTTGGCGCTGGCTGTGCGTCGCGTTATCTCACAGGATTCCTCCTGTTCTCGAACTGAGTCTCGAACTACTGCGCAGGTTCATCATCGACGCCGTGATCACGTTGCCTATCGCCCTCGCGGGCTTTGTGTTCTTGGTGCGTTCATCCTTGCTGAAGTGCCCCTGCGTCAAAACCTAACCTTCCCCTCGCCAGCCCGGATTGCCTTGGTCCAAAAAGCCCTGGTGGCTCACTGAGGAGGTCCGTCGAACCCTTTCAACTTTCTCTCGCCCTCCGCTGATCCACCTTGCTTCCGCAGGAGATTGAGATCGCACGCGCGCGAATGAAGGCCGTCAAGAGGGCGGAAGCCCGCCCCTGGACGCGCCAGCGAGTGCTCGCTCTCTTCAAGTCTTGGCACCTGTACTGCTTGCCCATCGCATACATGCTGTACAACAACGCGATTCCGCAGCTCATCACCGGGTGCGTTTGCTGCGACCAAAACTCCTTGTGAAGGAGCGTCTGCGTTGACACTCAAGTCGTTCGCAGATACTGGCTCAAGTCCTTCAACCCTTCCAAGGGTCACGCTGCGCCTGTCCCGGGCGTCACCTACACCGTCCCTCAGATCAACAACATCCCAACGATCGGAACAGCAGTGCGTACTGAGGTATACTCGACCGAGAACGATGGCTGACTTGCTTCTGTTGAGTGCTCGCAGGTCTTCATCGTCCGTTCTCCCTCAAACCGCACGCAATCCTGCCCCAGCAGCTGACTCCTTTCCCTTCATGCAGGTGCTCGCCATGCTTTATGCCTGGTGGAGTGACGCGCTCGGAGGCAAGCGTTGGCCGTTCATCCTCTTCGGTTCGGTCCTCAACATTATCGTCAACGTCGTCCTTCTCGTTACGCCCTTGTACGAGCACCGCAAGCGTCGGCTGGCGTTCTACAGTTTCACCCCTGCCGCTGGAGCCATCGGCGCGTGCGTTCTGCTCTCCTCCTCTTCAAACCGAAGCACGAGGCTGACCTCGCCCTCTGCAGCCTCATCATGAACATGATCAACGAGATCGTCACGGATAACAACGAGGCGAGGGCGGTCATCATTGGTGCGTCCGCCCCTCTCTACAGCGTCCTTCTCTTTGCCTCGCTGACAACTGCACGGCTCAACTTTCCCCTCAGGCGCCGCCAACAACTCGGCGTACGTGATCCAGGCCATCGCGCCCAACTGGGTGAGTCGCAGCACTTCATCCCCCTCGCATTCCTAAGAGCGTGAACCGACGCTCCCTTCGCCCACCTGCTCGCAGATCTGGAAAACAACCGAGTTCCCGCTCGCGCACAAGGGCCACATCTGGTCGATCTCGCTGTCGTCGTTCCTCATTCCGTGGATCGGCCTCATTCTGTTCCTTCACAACCGCGACCTCAGGAAGCGCGGCGTCGTCGACCGGCGCGAGTCGGGCAAAACAGACATTGAGGAGGAGGGAGGGGAGGATAGAGAGGAAAAAAAGGTCGTCCAATAGAGCTTGCTGGGGCCGGCCGTGTTGGGTTCGGGGCGGAGCGGACGAGCACCGTTGTACATATGAAGGATCATCCTATCAGACTCTTTTTTTTCACGATCTGTAGCTTGCCATACCAAGGAAGTTTTGCGATCATGGCTACCGAGGACACGCTTGACAGAGTGTACGTCGTCTGCGGCATGGGCCGATGTTACTGGACGGCAGCGAGTAGGAGTGTGTGTATGCGGCACAGAGTGCGTCGCAGGCGGGCTTCACGAAATGCAAAGCAACTACCATCATCCTCTAGCTTCCTGCGATGTCTTTTTTGCGCTGCTTCTAGTCAGCCTCATGGGCGCCTCCTTGCGTTAGTCCTAAGCGGCCGGGATGCAGTCAGCGCGATAGTCGGCAGTTTAGGTTTCGTGAGCAGGGTCATGAGGATCGTGTGCATGCGGTAAAACGCCACGCAATATAGGCGAAGGAGCGAAAGAAGCGTCGAGGACAATAAGCCTAGCCAAGGACGTTGGTCTTCTTCTTCTTTTTCGCCGGTTTGGCAGCGAAGGCGCGCCAGTCGTTGACCTAAAAGAGAACCTGAGGTCAGTGAAAGCTCAGGATGACACACTCAAGTTAAAGCGGAGAGCGCACTCGGTTGTCCCGGTTGTCTGCGAAAGCCGAAGGAGGTGTCAGCTCGTCCGCGGCGCGGCAAGTTGAAGGGCAGGTCATGCGACGCACCCTCCCAAGTCTTCTTCTCCTCCATCTTGCGCTTGCGCTCCTTGATCTCCTCCTCCTGCCGCTGTGCCTCGAGCCCCTCGTTTGCGAGCGTGTTCTTGATCGCCCGCCGCCGTTGCACCTCCTCGTCGATCAGGATGTTGCGCGTCTCCTTCAGGACGCGCACGCGCCAGTCTTTCGGCAACCCCGGGTCACTGCGGACAGCTCCATCAGTTAGCGATACTCTGACAAAAAGCAGAGTAGAAGGTCCCACTCGTCGCTCGTCGTCGGCGGTAGTGGAGGAGCGAGCTGGCTCAGCAGTGTCCGTCGGGCGAAGAAGATGATTTGGTCAATCGACTCCTTGCTCGCTGCGTCCGAGAGCTGTCCTTCCGCCTGCAACACAGACGACGCTGAAGTTCAGCAGCACTCGCCGCCAAGTAGGTTCATGGAAGCCTGACCTTCTTCAACCAGTCGAACGCCTGCAGCAGAGCAACCAGTTGTCAACTCATGAGCCTACGCACACCCGAAGCTGAGCAGGCGAACGCACCTCGACTCCGCGCTCGTGCTTGAACTTGTCTGGGTGGATCAGCAGCGACTTCTTGCGGTACGTCTTCTTGACCTCGTTCTCGGTCGCCGTGAAGGGGAGGTCGAGCACGTCGTACGGGCTGCGGGCGAGTAGGACGACGTGCAAGATCAGCTCGCATGCCCCCGATGGCCCATACAGCCGAAAAACAGCTCACTTGAGCTTGAACGACTGGATGACCCGGTCGACCTGGGACGCGCGAGCGAGCGGCGAGGTGTTTATTAGGACGGTCGGCGGCGCCGGTCAAAAGGCAGGTCAGAACGGCGACGCACCTCGAGCTCCTTGATGAAGTTGTTGGCCTCGATGGCGACGTCCCGGTCGTGGCTGCCGCTGCCTGATGCCTGCGGTGTCGATGTCATGCTATCTTCTGACTGCGCCTGCCGCGGGGTGATTGTCAGAGACGTTAAAATGGAGGAGGGTCGAAAGCGGCGTGGAAGTCGGGGATCAGCACGCAGTCGGCGCCGTCCGAGCTGAAGAGGCGCAGCTCGCGGTTGGGTCGGGCGATGATCTCCCCAACGCTCACATCGCTTCCTCCAGCAACCCAGGAGATGGCTGATCTCGCTACGCACCCTCAGACGGGCGAGAAGGAGGCCTCACGCCTGAGTCGCGACGGAAAGCGGACCCTTCCCACGCCGCTCGAGAACGCCGTCCAGACGCTCTCGGACGCCTCGCGCAAGGCCATCTTGCGACTGGCGGCGTACAAAAGCAACGAGAAGAGAAAGGAGTACGCCCAGCTGCTCTACCGGATCGCAGGAAGCCCATGCTGAATCCTGCTGGCTTCGGTGTTGCAGCTTTGGCAAGGTCCGCCGGGCTGCCGTCCTTGTCGCGCTGTACGAGCGCCCAGGCGTGCCTGGTTTGAAGGTGCTCATGACGACCCGGGCGAAGCACCTAAGGTTCGCTTGCTTGCCTCTCCTTTAATCTGTCCGTGCGCGCTGAAGTATTCCGCCTTTACTCTAGATCGCATCCCGGTCAGTCGGCACTCCCCGGTGGCAAGGTCGACGCGGCGGACCCGCACGTTGAGTTCACCGCTGTGCGTTCAGGCCCGTTTGCGCTGGTTCCAGAGGATCGTGCACGACGTTCTGCTGACGTAGTTCGATCTTGCAGATGCGCGAGGCGAACGAAGAGGTCGGACTGCCGCTCGGCGACCCGCGCATACACCCTCTCACGACGTTCCTGCCATTCATCTCCAAGTACGGCCTGATCGTGCACTCGCACGTCGTTTTTGTCTCTGACTTTGGCATCATCGAGGGACTCCGCGCGAGCGAGGACGAGGTGGACCGTGTCTGGGAAATGCCGCTAGAGACCTTCCTGAAGGACGAAAGTCCGGCGGTGGAAGAGGAGGGGCTGAGCGCAAAGGGCAGCGAGGACTGGCTGTACAAGGAGGAGCGGTACAACAAATCGGACATAAAGTGGACGGTGCGTCCTCTCTCGCGATGTCCACCATAGTCGGTGACTGATTGAGCCCGATGCCGCTGCAGGACGGTGCGCTTTACCGGATGCACCGGTTCCGCACGGTGTACACCCCGATCAAGGGCCTGTCCTCAGACATTCTTGTGCGTCCGCCTTTGCTGGCTCAACCTTGATTGTGTTCACTGCGTTGATCACATATACCGCTGAGCAGATTGAGACGGCGTCCATTGCCTACGACCGGCCGCCTGACTTTCCAGCGTACCCCGAGGGCCAGGACCGGCGCACCTGGGACGCGGTGCTCGACCATCTCGTCCGGGAGAGCCTTGAGGACGGGTACGAGGAGCGCAAGCGGGCCGAGTCGCAGAAGATCCAGCGTTGAGGCGTACTCGCCGGTAGATGTAGGAGAAGAGGAACTAGTTGTACTGATGATAGTTCGCCGCGTCGGGATGCACAGAGCGAAGGGAAGACTAACGGCCTGTTCCTCGAGCTGCGCACAGCGCTCGTCCATGCTTCGTCGAAGCAAGGAGTCGAAAAAGGAAATGCATCATGAAGCTCCTTTCCGCGCAGATACAACACCCGTCCATGGTATTCCCGCCCTCTCACGCACACATCTCAGAGACGGTACACATCGAGCCAGCTAAGGATGGATAGCGCAAACCCTGCGCTGGTGAGCGCGACGCGCACATTGTGCAGCCGGACCCAACGGTTGAGCAACGGGGTGACTTCGTCGTTCGTGTAGCGCTTGGGCTCGAACTCAGCGTTGGTGTCCTTCCGCATCTGGATGAGGACCTTGTTAAGGGGCATGATCGCGATCAGCTGCGGTGCGAGAGCGAGGTCAGCACGAGGCTCAACCGCCAGAGCGGAAAGGCCGCGGACGGTGAACGGGATGATAGACAGCGTCAGAAGAGCCGAGACCACGGCCGACCTCTGCTGTGCGACAGGCCCATCGAGGAGAAGGGCCGACGAGAGCGTCGTAGCGGTGGTCATGAGGGCGAGTACCGGCATGACGGCCGCGCCGTTGTGGTAGGCGCGGTCCCAGAGGTGCAGGCGGTGCTTGGCCGGGATGCCTCCCTCCGCTCGAAGCCACAGGTCGTTGATGAGCAGCGGGTACGCCAGAACGAGACCTGCAAAGCGTGGCCGAAAGAAAGAGCGGTCAGTCGAGGAGGAGATGGACGCGCGCGTTGCTGCGACAGCGTATCGACACGCACCAGCGGTCAAACCCGACGAGAAGAGGCCCACGGCGGCGACGGTGCGAGCGGTGGACATGGCGAGACTGAGTGCGTCTGGAACGGGAGGAGGCGGGTGAAGGTTGACTCGAGCAAGCCGTCGTTGCACTTTCTGCTTCCCTTCGCCCCGCGGCCTTCTTGCTGCGCAGCGCAGTCTGACAACACGCCAGCCCGGCGTGGCCGCCCTACTAGAGCAGGGCTCGCTGTCTCACGCTTCAAAGTCTTAATCTATCTTACACGTACTCATGCTCTTGCGGCTCGCTAGCTTCTGTATCTGAACCACTTTCCTCCACGAAGGCGTCTGACGTGCTGACCGCGAAGGCTACACGACAGCCTAGGCTGGCCCTCCATCCCCCCCACACTCCGTTCTTCGCACGTACGTCGGTCCAACCACCCACGCAGGGCTCGCCAGCGTATAAACACGTCCATCGAGATTCGAAGCAGTCATCATAAGAAGCGAGCACGCGTCGCCGGTCTTTTACTTGATGCGGGCGAGGATGGCGTCCGTGAACTCGGTCGTCGACGCCTTTCCGCCGAGGTCGCCCGTGATGTGCTTGCCCTCAGCGATGACCTGTGTTCACAAAAGGCGGGTTAGATCACTGTGGAGTACGCTGAGGGCGAGATGATAGGTAAAGTCACTCACGGAGAGGGTGGCGGTCTCCACCTTCTGGGCGATGTCGTCCAGCTTCATGTGCCGGAGCATCATGAGACCCGAGAGCTGTCGATTGTTCACGTCGAAGTTAGCGTCATCCTTGCTCTTCTAGAGCTTCCAGATCCTCCAGAGAGTGACCAGGGGAGTTAGGACGCACCAGAAGGGCGGTGGGGTTGGCGAGACCCTTGCCGGCGATGTCCGGGGCAGTTCCGTGAACGGCCTCGAAGATGGAGGCGTCGCGTCCGATGTTGCCGGAGGGGGTCAGACCAAGCCCGCCGATCTGTGGACGAGAAAACAGGGCCCATCAGCACCTGCAGCATGTTGGGACAAGAAGCGCGCCGAGGAGGAGCAGGAAACCGGGGAGATTGGAGGATGGATGGATGATGCGCGGCTGCTGCGCACGCGCCCAGGGTACAAAATTGAAAAAAGGACGCACCAGGCCAGCGCACATGTCGGAAAGGATGTCTCCGTAGAGGTTGGGCGAGACGAGGACGGTGTTGGCGAAGGGGTCAGGGTCCTGGCACATGCGGAGGCAGACGCGGTCGAGGAGGTCCTCGTCGTAGGCGACGTCGGGGTAGTCCTTGGCAACCTCGCGGCAGGCCTGAAGGAACATGCCATCCGACATCTTCATGACGGTCGCCTTGTGGACGGCCGTGACGCGGTTGCGGCCGCAGACCTGGGCGTAGTGGAACGCGTAGCGGGCAACACGCTCAGACGCCTCGTGCGTGATGAGCTTGATCGACTGGACGACGCCGGGGACGAGCTCGTGCTCGATACCAGAGTACTCGCCCTCGGTGTTCTCGCGGATGAGGACGGTGTTGACGTTGTCGTACGCCGTCTTGTAGCCCTGGATCGACGCACACGGGCGGACGTTGGCGAAGAGGTTGAAGGTGCGTCGAAGGGTCAGGTTGAGCGAAACGTGGCCCTTGCCAATGGGAGTAGCGAGCGGGCCCTTGAGCGCGACAGTGTTCTTCTTGATCGACACGACGGCGTCATCGGGGATCTGGCTCTTGCCGTTGACAATGATGGGGGTGACGGCAACCTCCTCCCACTCGATGGGGGCCTGCAGAACGTCCCAAGCAGCCCCTGCATCAGCACGATTCCAGCTGCGAAAGCTCAGATTTATAACAAGTCGCACCTTGGCCTTAGCAAAGATCTTCTTGACCGAGTCAGCGATCTCAGGGCCGATACCTGTCGAGTGTCCAGAGGAGCTCCCCGTGTCAGCCCAAGCCCTTGCCGCAACAACCCCCGCCAACCCGAGCCGGCAACACCAGCGCTTGAACGCACCATCTCCAGGGATAAGGGTGACGGTGTAGTTGCCCTGCGAAAAGCGCAGGGGACGAAAGCACCCTTGTCAGCACGGTGCTTCTTGACGGGGGACGCATCTCCTTCAGCCCTTCCGTCAAGCTGTCTGAACGCACCCTCGAGTTCTTCTGCGAGGCGAAGACCGACGTCGGCGCACCCTGAACGGTGGCCGAGTTGAAGGCCGTGGCGTACGAGCGCGACTGATGAACAGAGACGCAGCGATGAGGCGAGCGAGGCGGCAGAGGGGACGCCCGTGTCGGAGGGAGAGGGAAAAGCGTCAGCCCTCTGGACGAGAATCTCCGCATCACCCTCAGCCGGCAAACGCGGAGAGCAAGGGAGGACGCACGACGCGGGACGTGCGGGCGACGCTGCTGAGGACGGATCGGGAGAGCATCTTCAGGTCTGAAAGGCTGGGAGGGGAGGGTAAGGGGCGGAGGGCTACTGGGCTGAACGGGCCTCAAGCTGCCCTGCTGCAGGTGCGAAACCTCCCGGCGGCGCGCGCGGTCGGCGGACGACGGGCCCGACCCGCCGAGTGCATAGTCCAATCGGCTCGTCCTCGTCCTCAACAGCATCCCTACCAGCAGCAAGGACATCCAGCGCGTCGGGCAGACCATGGCCGTCGATGTGGCTCACCGGTTGCCACCTTGGAGTCGCTCGCGAAGAGAGGCCTGCTGCGCAGACCCCCTAGCGGTCATGATGACCGCCGCCTGCTGCTCTGCTCCTAACCATCACCCATCCTTGCCTTCAGCTCTCATCGTGACTCCTAGTAGCTGCGTCGCCGGGAGCAGACAAAAAGTTCTTCCGCATCGCTCGACGCTCACCGCCGATGCTGCCGTCTTCGCTTTGGCTGCTGCTCGCCCTCTTCGTCGGAGGAAGCAGCGTGTCACCAACGGTACTCGCAGCACCTCGCCTCGCAGCTGCCCCGCGCCTGCCCCTACCGCTCCCCTATGGCAACAATGCAGACGGTCAGCGCCTTCCGCTTCGTGCTCACTCTTTGGATCGGCCAGCGCTCGGTCGGGGCGCAGCGTCGGCTGAACGGAACCAAGGACTGCGGAGAAGGGCGGAGGCGTTGGAAGAGGACAAGGACGTCGTCTGGGAGGGTCTCGGCTGGGTGCAAAATGGCGGGTGAGTGCTTGCCGATGCTCCTGAGGACCGTACGTCAAGCTGACCCCCGACGATAAACACCGCTGCTCGGCGAGTGCAGGACATACTCCGTGCCGGTTGAGGTCGGCTCGCCAGCGCACACGTTCTACCTGCAGATCGTGAGGGCACTCCCAGCTACAGCAGGCCATCAAGAGCTGATCTCCTTCGCTTGACAGGACACCGCATCAGCCGACCTGCTGCTCGCATCGACACTGTGCCTGTCATCGGTCGCTTGCAAGGCGCTCTTCGCGAGCCGCCTTCCAGCAGCCGTCCTTCAGGAGTTCACCTCGCCGTCGACCCCTTACGTCGAGCTGTACAACCCAGAACTCAGCACGTCCTTCGCTTCAGTCAACAATAATGGCAGTCGCTGGCTCAGCACCTTCGCGGACGGGACGGCCGCGAGCGGCTTCGCTGCTCGGGAGCGCGTGGCGTGGGGGGGTGTCGTCGGTCCGCAGGCGGGCAGGCTCGTCGTCGAGGACCAAGTCGTTGGGCTCATCAACGCGACCAACCTCACGCTCTCATCGCAGCACATCTCGGGCGTCTTTGGGCTTGGCCCACCCCGGCTGTCAGCGCTCACGGGCTTCTTCAAAAACGCGAGCGTCGGCGCGCCCGTGCTCAGCCGGCTCGCTGGCAACTCATCTCTTGAGTACCCGCTGTTCGGCCTGCATCTGCAGCGGAACACGACGCTCGGCGGATCGCTCACCCTCGGCGCGCTCGATGGGGAGGTCGTCAAGGACCAGAGCGAGATCGAGTGGCACCCGCTCGTCAAGTTCCCGCCTTTCAACGACGCGGCGAGGCAAAACGAAACCTCGCCGATCTTGCAGTGGGCGGTCCAGCTCTCAAACATCACGGTACGTGCTCGTTCGCTATCCTTCAACCGGGTTTGGTCGCTGGAGTACGCTCGTGCAACCCAGGTCAATGGCACTGCGCCGTCCGAGCTCTTCTCTGCGGCCTACCCTGAGACGCGAAACGAGACCTACGCCTTGATTGATTCGTGCGTCCTCTTCTGAGACTGAAGCACGCTTGGATCTGACGGCTGCATCGTCCGTTGACGCAGCGGCGCGTCCGGCATCTTTGGCCCGATCGAGGACGTCGAGTACATCTTCTCCCTCATCGACGGCTCGCGCATGGTTTCGGACGGCGTCTGGATCGCGCCTTGTAACACACGCGCTACCATGACCTTCTCGTTCGGCGGGCGCAACCACATCCTCCAGCCGAGCGAGTGGCTCATCGGCCGCGTGTCGACGAATCAGCAGGAGTGCCTCGCTTGGCCTGTCGCAACGCCGCCTTCTGGGGACGGAATCGGGTGGCAACTTGGGACGCCGTTTTTGCGCACTGTCTACAGCGTCTTCCAGTGCGTTTTCTCCTACGCCTTCGATCGCCGCGCTGAGGCTGACCTAGCGTCTTCCCACTGCAGCCTCGGCATCGAGAATGTGCAAGAGCCTCTCATCGGTTTCATGCCCCTTCGCAACGCTACATCGCTCGAAGAGACGCCGATCAACGTTTCGTCCATCCTCGACGAGCAGCCGTTCTTCACAACGTCTCTGCCGAACGTCCTCCTGCCCACGCCGACCTTTCACACCCCGCCTTACATCTTCAACACGAGCGCTTGGTATCCAACGGCCACGGCCGAGTCTGTCACGTGGACCGTCACCTCACTCCCTACGCGGACGGAAGGCCTGGGCTCGCCGACGAGGTACGGCGCGCTGCCGGTTGCTCAAGGTGGCAGCATCACAGCCCTCCCGCCTGGCTACTCAGGTCTGCCGACCGCGGGGCCCGTCAACTCGTCCGTCATCCACGAGCTGCAGAGCGCGAGGGAGAGCATTGCCAGTGTCGCCAGCGTTACCTGGGGAGCGGGACTGGCGTCGGGCGCAGCTGGATTGGCTGCAGTGGGCGTTCAAAAGGCATTCGCGGCCCTCCTCTTCACCCTCATCACCCTGCTTCTGGCGATGTAAGGCGCCCTTCCATCCATGCTTCCACGCTTTTACCTTGCATCCCTCTTCTCCCTCCTCTGCTTACCGCACGTCGTCCGCCTCGCTTTCTCACGGACTCTTATCCCTCACCCGCCTTGCTCGAAACTCCAAGGACCTCTGCCTCCGTCGTGAAAACGCTCAACTCCAGCTGTTGTACCCTGTCGAACCTTGTATCCCATGCACCCAGACCCTGCTTGACCTTGAGCGGTGCGAGGTCGAAGTACAAGTCCTGCAGGGACATGTATGACGATGACCGTATACGTTGGCGCAGACCGAGCCTACGCAGACGGCATGCAAAGCATATCTGCGATCACGCTCGCTGCGCGCGAGGGGAGGTGGAGCGGGTGGTCCTCGGTGCGCGTCGGACGACACTATGCAGGGCTGTTGGCTGGCCTTGTAGCCCGCCTGGAGTTTCCAACGGGTCACCGCCAGGGTGTTAGACGATCGCAACGCGCTTCAAGACTGCACTCATGGCCTACCGTCAGTAGCGAAGATCAGCCAGTAGGGGAAGGTCGAGGACGGACCATCTTGGCGTCGTCCTCATCCGCGCCGTGCGCAGCCTCACCGCTCTCCTCGGCCTCGGCCTCCTCCCCCCCTTCCTCGGACCCGTCATCGCTCTCCCACTCCGCGTCGCTCCCGCTCTCATCCTCCGAACTGAGCCCCGGGAACGCCTCCTCGAGAAACGTCGCCTTCTTCTCGCCGAGCTTCTGAAGCAGGCGCGGGTGCTGGGCCAGGCGCTGGAGGTTCTGGAGCGACGTCGTGAGAAGCCGGGTGAGCTCGTCTTTGGAGACGACGTCGGGTGACAAGGGGGAGGGCTGAGGTAGCGTCGAGGCTTCCTGGTAGTGCTGGAGAGCAGAGGTAAGTACGTTGGCGGTGATCAGTACGCTGCGACTGAAGCTCGGGACGGCAGTGGGATGAACGTACGACGACGGCCAGATCCCAGACGCCCGCCCCTCCAGCAGCACGACCACAAGCAACGACCAGCTCCCTCCGCAGCGGCTCCGTCAGGCCCTCGGCATTGTCGTCGAGCCCTTGTACGGCCTCGAAGTACGCGACGGGCCAGGCGGCGAGGTCGAGCTGGGCGCGCGCACGCGACAGGCGGATCGGCGCCGTGGGAGTTTCTGAGGACAGCAAAAGCGAGGCAAGGTCCGAGAGCGACATTCCAGGCGGGTGTTCGGAGGAGGGGAGAGCAGTGGGTTGAGATCCGAAGCTGATGGATGAAGGAGCAGTTTAGAAACGCGTCGCCAGCCGTCACGTCGAAGACAATCGCGTGCACCGGCGGCCTGTACCAACGGACTTGCACTCACGCGTCTAGGTGAACGGCTGAGATCAAGGTCATGTGCTAATATCACAGGCGCAAAAAGAAGAGAGTTGCACGCTAAAGCAGGAAGGAAGGTCCATAAGCGGGGCGAAGAACTACGTGACAGAGGGAGTGAAAGCGATGTCTTGAGGAGGCGACAAACTTGAGGACAGAAGGCGAGGGGCAAAAGGTCTGTCGTGGATCCGATGAAAAAGACGGCCAGCTAGTAGACGCGTGCAGGTCCGCTCTCCTGGGTCTCGAGCGGCATCTCGACCTGCAGCGAGTGCATCTCCTTGCCCAAGCCCTTGAACCCGCCAAACCCGGCGCTGCCCTCGTCCTCCTTCCGCGCTGCGGCGGCAGGCTCAACAGGCGGCGTCTCGGGCTGTTCCCACGCGGGCGTCGAAGGCGCAAGCGACGACGGCGGCGAGTGCGAGTTGGCCGCTGTGTGCGCTTCGTCCGAGCCGTCCTCGCTGTCCGCCGCAGAGGCGTACGTCGGCACAGGCTTGCGCGCAGAGGCCGGAGCCGCTACCGCGAGCTTGCCGTCGTCCTGCTCGGTGAGGAGTGGCGCGGGCTTGCGCACGGTCGAGGGCGACTTGGGAGGGCCGGCGACCCGCGGAGACGTTGGGACCGACAGCCGGCCGGTCAAGGACGACTGCACGGTCGGCGTGGTTGACTCTGGCCGGAACGAGCGGAGGTGCGTCTGCTGTTGCTCGTAGAACGAGTTGGGCGTGTACACGCCAGCTGGCGACAAGCTGCCAGTTGGGAGGAGGATGTCTTCCTCAGCAGGAAAAAGGGCTGAAGCTAGCGAGGCCTGCGACGAGGTGGGTGGAGGCGCCGATAATGGCAAAGGCGACGGTGCAAGGCCCTTTTGAGGCGACGAGATGGCAGCCGAGGAAGAGGGGGAGGGGGCGGAAGGAGAGGGGCCGACGTGCGCTGCGGGCGTGGCTGGAGCGGAGAAGTAAGACCTCGCGGACGACCAGAACGAGTAGACGCCGCCGTGCCCTGTCGCTGTAGGTGCTTGTGCAGGCCTCGGCGGTAGCGGAGGTAGAGAAGGTTGGGACACGCTCGATGTGGACCCGACGAAGCCGAAGCCCAGGCCTGCGCCCTCCGACGCCTTTCTGTACGTCGCTGGAGGCACCTGCGGGAGACCGCGGTTGACCGCTGCCGGTGCGCTCGCTTTACGAGGTGATGGTCCAGGAAAGCTGGCCGGCGTGTAGACGCCTGAGGACGAGCGCCTTGTCGGCAAGGGTCCAATGGCCTCCTCGTCCGCGATGACAGGCGACATGGGCGGCTTGAGGGAGGCTGAGGGCAATGGATGCGAGACCGGAAATGTCCACGTCGTCGGTGAGGGCGAGGTAGCGCCAAGGGATGACGATCGAGGTGGTAAACTCGGCGGCACGGACGGGAGGGCGGAAGGAGCGGTCCAGGCCTGCGAAGGGGATGAGGGCGAGGAGGCTGCGGGAGGTGTGTCGCCCTTGAACGAGGGAAGAGCTGGGGTCGACCAGGTGTCGAAAAGATCCTCCTTCTCCTCCTTCAGATTATCGTGCGATGCGACGTCCCTTTCCAATCTTTCAGTCGTCGACAGCGAAGCCTGAACGCTCGGCCCTGTCTCAGCGTCACGCTGCGCAGCGTCCGGAGCAACCAGCTCGTGCACTTTCAACACTTCCGAACCCTCCCCGTAGTCGAGTGCTCTTGACACTGACACGCTCGGCGCCTCATTGACCGGCGAAGGGAGCACAACGGACTCGCGTTTGATGACCGGGCTGATAATGCCGGAGCCGACGGGCGAGGGCGGGGGACGCGCCCGTGACCGCGGCGGCGGCGCGAGTGGTGGTTGTGCACTTGGTGAGCTAGCGAGCGAGGGCGAGGGGGGTGGTAGAGGTGTCGTCGGGACGATGAGCGGTGAGGGAGGAAGAGGGATCTGGACAGGGTCCGGGCCTAAGACCTGCGGTGTCGAGGAAGAAGCAAGCGGGTCAGCTCAGGTTCATTCCTGACTTGGGCGTGAGCGCGACGGATGCCAAAGGCCGGTTCACGGGTGCTCTGCCTCAAGCAGCTCCCTTGCAATGCCTAACCTTACAGATGAGCCGTTGCTCATGCTGTGGGTCGGCCGAGGAAGCCAAGGAGGATGCAACCGCAGTCGTTGGGCTTCCTCGTCGCAATACAGGCCATCTTCCATCCCGATAGGCCTTCAGCGGGAGGATGTACCTCTTCGAGGTCGGGTTCGAGTTCGCCAGCCGTCTCGGCAGGCAAAGGGATGTCCTGGGGCGCAGGGGCAGCCGAGTTCATCTTAACCGGAGGGGCGTCCGCCGGCGATGCTTCCTCGAGGCGCACGTCGCCCTCCGCCGAGGGCTGCTGGTCGAGGGCCCCGAAAGATCCAAGCATGGCGGCGGTCGCCTCCTCGGACATTGCGTGCGACCCTGGGGATGCGACCTAGAGGGAGCCGGGTGAACGTCGTGAGTAGTGCGCTCGTTCTGGTCCAGTCCGAGGTCTCAGCCGACGAGACGCGGACGCGGCTCCTGTTTGACGTCGATCCCCTCCTGCCTCGCGCCGAGCCGAGAGGCCCTCGCATCTCCATGTCGTTCCTGTTCAAGAGGAAGCTCGACAGGAAGGACGTGCGTTTCCATGCCTGCCTACTTGCGTGTAGCTTGCTGGCGCAGAGGAGGGGAAGGACTGATGCTGACGCCTCCAACCTGAACCTTCTCGCTGCCTCGTCCCGCAGACCATCTCATCCATCAGCAGCGACGCAACAAGAGGCAGCGATGACACTGCAATCCCTCGCAACCTGTCCTACGCTGGCGAGGACGTGCCCGAACGCAATGGTAGGTTTTTCGTCGTCCCTCGGCCGCACCGTCCTTCTTAAAGGCGTGCGCAGCGCAACTAGGACGGCTCATTCAACGTGCTTTCTTGCCCTGCTCTCGCTCTCCGAAGGCAGTGCGTTCCTCAATCGGATCAAGGACATGAAGTCGCGCTGGTCCGACGTCCTCAATGTCGACGATCTGCTGGCCGCCGAGCTCTCGGACGCACGCCTGCATCCTGAGATCCAGTGGTCGGCCTCACTCAGGAGGAACAATGACCTGTGCGACCAAGAGGCCGCGCTCGTCAAGGAGCGACGGCGGCGCGCAACGAAGCAGCTCAAGCGGCTTCTGCGGCTCCCTGAAGACGAGGAGGTCGACGAGCGCGACGTACCCATCGTCGCCATCGGCGGGAGCGGCGGCGGCTTCCGCGCGGTGCGTCCCCTCCGTCGTTTGCAACCTGATGCGAGCTGACCACCCTTCCTTCGTACCATGCGCAGATGCTGGGCTTACTCGCAACCTTCGAGGCGGCCAAGGAGGCGGGCATGTGGGATATCGTCAGTCGCCCCTCTTTTCTCAAAACGCCGTGGCGCGAGCGGCTTCTGACCCAGCTGACCCTTTACATCCACTTTAGATCATGTACACTGGCGGCGTGTCGGGCTCTTGCTGGGCGCTGGGAGGTCCGTTTGCGCTTCCTCCCCTGCGTGTACGGTGTCAGCTAACCGTCAGTTTCTCGCAGCTTACTACACCTGGGGCGAGTTCTCGACCAAGCGCGTCCTTGCGCACTTCGCAAAGCACTCGTTGCAGTACGTCCTGAGTCTTCTTTCCCGACTTTAGGACGCTGATAAGTGCATTTCGCTGTCCGTTGCTAGTCATCCGCTTAGCCCAAAGTGAGGCTCGCAAACCTCTCCTGGTCCCTCGGTCGCGCCTGACTTCCGGTGCCTTCCCTTGCCAGAGCGATGCGCGAGTGCATGAAGAGCCCCCGCGGGCCGTACTTCCTCTTGGCGCCTCTGTACGTGCGACCTCCTGTCTCAGATGAGCTAGTGGCTCACGAGGCCTCTTTATTGCTGCAGGCAGCAGAAGCACCTCGCCGGCCTCAAGCAGACCTTGCTCGACATCTACGGCTCGTTTGTCACGGCATACCTCTGGCTGCCGACGAAGGAGGAGGCGCAGACGATCTGGAAAGATCGCCTGCCGGCCCTGCACCGCGAGTGGTTCCGCTGGTCGTCGGTCGCGCCCAAGATCAGCAAAGGCGAAGAGCCGCTGCCGATCCTGACGGCGATCCGGCATGAGCGGCCGTGGAAGGCTTGGCGGGACAAGGAGAACCCGTTCCCGGAGGATCACAACGACAAGGAGCATCGTCTGACGCGCGACTCGTGGTGGCAATGGTATGAGGTGCGCCGTCTTGCCTCTTGCGCTGCTGCATAACCGGCTAACCAGGTCGTCTTCGCTCCTCCAGTTCACGCCGTTCGAGTTCGGCTGCGATGAGCTCAAGTATTGGATTCCGTTCGTCCCAGGTTGATTTCTCTCTGAAGCCGGACGACTCCTGAAGCGCTTGCTTTGCAGGATCTGGGCCTTTGGCCGACCATTCGAGCACGGACGCAGCGTCAAGAACCTGCCCGAGCACAGCTTGTCGTCCATTCTCGGCCTCTGTACAAGCGCCCCTGCCGCGCCGATGAGGTGCGCCCCTCTCAGAATCTTTGTCAACGGAGCAGTGGATGACGTCGCGCCCACTCGCAGCATCTATCTCGGAACCATTCAGCGCAGTCTGCCAAAAGGCTGGATTGAGGGCAGCATCGACAACATCTCCGGCGCCGTCTCTCGTGAGTTTTCCTTCATTCATTACGCCTCCACGCTAGAGCTCATATGCAGGACGCGCCGCAGATCTCTGGGGCAAGCAGGCAACCAAGATCTTCGAGGGCCGGCATCCGGTGCATGCCGCGAACGAGCACAACGTCCGTCCTCCCCGTTCTGATGCACGTGAGTTGGCCACTGACGATCAAGCTGCGCCCGCGACAGCCGCTCTACCATGCATCGCCCTCGCCGCGTCCACCAGGGATCGAGAATGCCAAGCGCATCCACATGCTTGATTCAGGCATCAGGTCCATTTTTTTTTTCCCTTTTTTTCCGACCGCCACGTCCCGCTGACGTTCTCTGCGCCGGCGAACAGCAACAACTGCCCGACCTACCCCTTCCTGCATCCTTCGCGCGGCACCGACGTCATCATCAACTTTGACGCGAGCAGCGACGTGCAAAGCGAGGCCGCCGCAGCGCGAAACCAGGAGATGGGCGACATGAAGGGTGCGTCTGTTCAGTCTTGTTCAAGAGTCTCGCACTCTGATGCAGACTTTCGCTGCGGCAGGGCTCAAGTTCACCAAACGAGATCACCCATTCCCGAAGGGCGCGCCTTATGCCCCAACGCAGGCGCAGGCTCTCGCCGCGTCGTACGCCGCTACCCTACAGTCGCCTGCATCGCCGACGGGCCCATCGTCACCAAATCCTGCAGCTTCGGCGGCGTGCGAAGCCAAAGCCGGCGGCACGGACGAAGACATGGTCGTCGGTGATGCGTCCGGCAGCACCGGATCGGCCAGCGATCGGAAGTCGCTTAACCCGCCCGGCAAGAAGACGTCAATCGAAGAGCACAACCGGCGCGAGTTTGAGCGCGAGCAGGCCGAGGATGGGAAGCGGCGCAAGAAGGCTGAGGCAGAAGGCTGGACGGCGGAGAGTATCGAGAAGACCTTCGGGGACCGCTACGCCCAGGTGCGTGCCTCATCGGCAGATCACTGAGCCCGTCGAGCATGCTGACCGACAAGGAGCTGACCCGAGCAGATCTTTGACGGCGTGCCCACGCACCCTCCGCACGAGCCAATGAAGTCGGACGATCCCTCAGCCACGCTCGACCCCATGTCGCAAGACCAGCAGCCCGGAGCGATCCCCTACCATGTCTCGGAGCACAACGTGCCCCTCGCGACCCGGCCGGTCTCTCTCGTTTACTGCCCATTGTTCCCCAACAAGGTCAACCCGGGCTACGACCCGTCCGGGGCCGCCTTTTCGGGCTCGTACAACCTCAAGTGGACGGAGGAGCAGGTGCAGACGATCCGCCTGACGGCGCGCCAGAACTTCCGCGACGGGCTCGAGTGTATCCGGCTTGTCATCGGCGAGGCGTACCAGCGACGCAAAGCCGAGCGATTTGCGCGCGAGAAGGGCAGCACCAACTCTTCGCCAGCGCCGGCGCCGCCGTCCTCGACCGCCTCGCAGCCCATAACCCTCTCTCAGCCGAGTGTCGTGCCGGTCTGAGGCACCTCTGCGCTAGTCTAGGAGCATGCTCCTCATCCTTCATGCCCTCCTTTGCAACGTATTTTCATGACCTGTGATGACCCTCCTGATGACCGCCCGTGTCCCTGTGCTGGCGGGAGAAAGTGAGGCAGACATCCGCGGTTGTTCGCTTTGGCTGGTGCCCGGTGCCATCTCTTTGGCCGCCGCACGAGGCCGCGAAGCGGGTCGGTTCGCAAGGGACGCTTCAGTAACTCGGAAAACATGAGTATATGCAAAATCGTCCGATCATACAGGTCTTTCCTGCCTCTTCGTTCAGCCTACCGCCGCGAATCTGGTACAGCGCGGGAACGCGTTCTAGGCCGTGAGCTCGAGCGGGCCGTCCTGGCACTTGAAGCCGAGGATGTCGAGTTCGTCCTGCGGGAGCGTCGACGGGTCGCAGAGGACGGAGATGGGCTCCTGGTTCTGCGGACGCGGGAGGAGGCGGACAGAAAGGAGTCAGCGAAGGAGTTAGGGTCTGAGGGGAGAAGAAAGACCAACCGAGTTGATGAAGGGTCCGATGTTCTCGAAGCTGCTCAGTGGAAAAGGAAACGTCAGCGTGCGTACACAGAGTAGAGGAATTTTACTCGATGGAAGACTGACCGAAGGCCGGAGACCGCCTGCAGGTCGTTCAGCTCGAGGATGATGGCCTGCGTGCCATCGGCGTCCTCGACGTAGTTCCAGCACGGGTCCGTCACGCACGTGAAGTCGCTCAGCTTCGGCGCGTACGAGTCGATGTCACCCTAGTCGAAGAGGAGCAAGGGAATCAGCCTCTGTGGGGGCGGAGGTGCCAGTGTACGCAAAAGCTTGACGGACCCAGAAGTTCTTGAACGTCAGGTCAGTGAACTGGGTGCTCTGGTTCTTGGGGTCCTTGGGCGGGCCAAACTGCTGGTCGTAGTAGGCCTGGGTCAGGAAGATGGGCTGGATGACCCTTTTGGAAAGAGAGAAGAGAAGGATGTGGCGAGTTAGCGTCAGGTAAGAGAGGAGGCCGGGGGACGGGGGACGTACTCCCGAGCTTCGATATTTTCCCAGGTCACGTTGCGCGCGTAGCCACTGCCTCCAACCCAAGACTTCAGGCGCGCGGCGTAAGTGCTGGAGGCGAGTCGATTTTGCGATTACGAAAGGCGGGTTTGCGACGCAAGCGTCAGATAGAGGCGAGGTTGGGAAAGAAGGGTGGAATGAGGCGAGCGTCTGTCAGTAAAGGAGGTAAGACACGAGGTCAAAGCAGGACATACGACTTCTCGATGCGCACGTCCTTGATCAGGACGTTCTCGACCGTAGAGTTGGCGCCGTCCTTGCCGAGCGAGCCAATGGAGAGGCCTATGGGGAGAAGAATGGCGGTCAGTGTCAACGCAAGCCCAGCACAGGAGGTGCAAGGTCGCACCGTGCGTGCCACCTGGGAAGAATTGAGGAAAAGAGATGGTCAGCACCAGGGTCAGCGAGCAGAACCTAAGCGCAGGGACGCACGGCAGAAGGCGTCGCGGAAGATGAGGTCGTCGGCACCGGAGACGACGGCGAGGCAGTCGTCACCGCCATAGATGACCGAGTTCTCGATCAGGGTGTGCTGCCCCTTGATGTTGAACTACAGCAAGCGCGCGAGGATGTCAGCAGGCAAAGGGAGCGAGGAAAAATGCAACAGTGCGCAAGACGCACGCCGTCAGTGTTGAACGGGTACGACTGCGAGTCGTTCTTCGCGCCGTAGGTGAAGGTCGAATTGCTGACGGCGTACGAGAACGTGTTGTTGATGTATGTGTGCTCGCCCAGGACAGCGACGTTCCACGCAATGTCTGAGCCAAGGCAGACGTCAGCTGACGACCAGCAGCGCTTTGGAAAAAAAGAAAATCTTGCTCACTCTTGTGGATCTTGAGGTCGAGCAGCGACACGCGCTCGATGTCTGCAGTAGAATTGACGACGATCAGCACGACCTCGCATGGCATCCGAGTATGCGGACGCACCGACGGCCATGGTCTGAGGACGATTGGCCGAGCGTGCGTTGTCGGTGTAGTTAACCGACTCGTCTGCAGGGCGAGAAGAAAGGCTCAGTTCATGAGGTCAAACAGGCCAAAGGAGGGAAAGCCTAACAGTCCCACCACTGCTGGCCGTGGCACTTGATCCAGCCCGAGCCGGCGTCGAGCGAACCCTGGATGGTGACGTCCTTGCCGTTAAAGGCCATGTACGCCTAACCGCGCAGCATGAGGCGTGTTAGCGCCCACTTTCCTAACGACACTCAAGCAGGCGACGCACCTTGCCGTAGGTGGCGTACTCGGTGATGTTGGCGACCTGGGACCTGATGAGGTCCATGTCGGTCGGGAACTCGAGGTTGCCGTTGATCGAGATCTTGACGTTGCTCATGTTGGCCAGCTCGAACGGCGAGTCTGGATGATAGAGAGGAGTGGAGGTCTAATTTAGCTCGTCACTAGCAACAAGAGGAAGGAACGGGCATACGGATGTTGTACGTGGTGTTGGCGGCGAACACGATCTCGCTGTTTTCGTGCCCGCACTGCTCGTACGCGGCGAGGAGGTTGGGCGTGTCGTCGCCGCCCTCGGTGTGCTCGACAACACAGACGTTGAGGTCGCCCGAAGCGCCGTACTGCGAGTAGAGCTGGGTGTAGTAGTCGTACGGCGAGTCGTCGCCAGCGTGGGCGGTGTTGTCGCGAGTGACGAGGTCGGTGACCTCGCGCGGGAGGAAGCTTGGAGCGGCCGTGACGGTGCTAGCGGCGGTAGCGAGCCCAAGAAGGGCAAGGGCGGCCATCTCGAGAAGGAAGGAAAGGGGTACTGATGAGGAAGGAGGGCAAGGGGAGGTTGGTGGAGAAGGAAGTGTTCTTGCATCAACTCCCTCCTGCTTTTTGTACCCCCCTCGTTAGCGCCGAATCAATTCGACAAAGGTCAGCCGACGTCGATGTCCTCGCTTGGCTGCGGGTACCGCGTGAGCCGGGAAGGGAGATGAGCAGAGCAGGCGGGCGGTGCGAGCTGGAGATGAGAGCTGCCCGGTCCGGCCGGTGAGCCGCTTTGTACTAGCGTTCGCCCGCCACTCGCCGATCTCTCCACCGTTCGGTTCTCGCCGGCTCGCCACTTGTTGACGAAATCTACTCGCGCTAGCCGTTCCGTTGCTGGGAGGCGAGCAAGGAGGACGCGAGCAGACGAGGTGCTGTGCGGAAGGTCGGCTGGCAGAATGAGCCGGCATCCGCAACGAGGATCACAATATCAACAATCGTCACGGAGAAAGCGGCCCTCAGATGACGGCTGGAGACCTGCTAGAGGTCCTTAGGGTCAGCGAAGACCCTTCAAGGGTGATTGAGAACGTGGGCGCACCGGGACAGGGCACCAGTAGCTGGACGGCCGGCTAAAGGAGCTGCAGTGCCCTGAGGGATCTGCAGTTAGCGAGAGAAGGCCAGATCGAGGAAAGCGACGTGGGCAAAATACCGTCCCACTAGCCTTTGCCTGGTGTCAGGCAAAACCAGCGGGCATGAAGGACAGCGGGCCTGCAGGTTGGGTGACGAGGCTCGCGCCGCCCGCTTACGCGCAGCGCTTCCGGCGGGTTGGTGAGCGGAGGTCGCCAGCCCGACGAGCATCCCAGAGCAGCAGCATAGCAGCAGGCAGCCACAGTAGGCGGTTCCACAGGCGACAATCTGGCACTGTTTAGCAGTCTCAAGCTCGAGCGGGAGTGGCGGTCAGAGCTCTGGCAGCAAGCTGAGCTGGAAACGACATTTAGGCGGGCGGAGTTGCGCGCTTCGACGCCAGCTTCTTCCCCCCCTCGACCACCGCCCCTGCTCGTCCCAAGCATGTCCTTCTCGGCTGTGAGGTCGAGCCCTGAGCATGGATCCAGTGCAGCATCTGACTGACCTTGCATTGATTCGCACGGTTGCAGGAGGATCCGACTTTCCAGGGGCTGCTGGCGTCGCTGAGGCAGGCGCAGGACGGCCAACCTCCTCCGGTCGCGGAAGCCAGCCCATCGCACGCTCACCAGACTTCGCAGGGCACGGAGAGCAGCAGCGGGGCAAGCGGGGGCGGCTACACGGTGCCCTACGTGCCTCCGCCTGCAGTGGACGGCGTCTACCCAACTTACGCCTCGCTCGGCGGACCCCCGGCTGCCGACCTGCGCACGCGCCAGACGGACGACGAGTACTCGCCGCTCACCTTCCAGCCTCTCGCATCGTCGGCGACCGCGTCTAGCTCCTCATTGACTCAGCAGCAGCGACACGACCCGTTCGCGACGACGTCGGGCGCCGGGCAGAAGGGCAAGGACCTGCGGTTGCTCGGCTTCACCGCCTGCCTGCCGTACCTAACGCGCTTGGCCGAAGACGAGAAGTTCATCGCGCTGTTGCGACAGGTGCGTCCGACAGTGCTCGACGAGCTATACCTACTCCCGTCCGCGGCTTGCGCCAGAATTGTAACTGACGACCCTTTCCCGCCATTGGTCGTGCGATCCGCAGCTCAAAACCGATCAAGATGCGCTCGAGCAGCAGCTGTCTGAGGAGCGCAAGGCTATCGTGAAGCAGCACAGGGACGCAGTCGAGAAGGCTGAATTCCGGTACGTCCGTCCAGGCGCTTCATATTGCGCACTGTCGCCCTCTCGCTCACTGATTGCGCAGCTTAGAACACCTGTTGACCTGACTTGACGGCTTCCACAGGGCGAGTATGAGCGGGCAGAAGTCCCTCACGGCGTTTCAGAAGAAGGTCAGCACATGACCGTCTTGTTCCCAACTGGCTGACTTCCTCACGTCCCTGCTTGCGCGTCCCGCAGGACCTCACCGATGGTCTCGCTGCTGCCCTTTCCATTTTCCACCTTCGGCGAGTCCTTGTGAGTCTTATCGTACTGGAATTCACGCTCCCTGTGCTTGAGAAAGATGGCGGCTTCGTGTTCCCCGCCACTGGATGCTGGTCTGACCTGCGCCTTGACCTCTTTCTTGCAGCCCGCCTGGGATGCGTTAGTCGAGAGCCAGGTTGCGCGTCTCGAGTCGCGCGGCGTCCCCGGTCTCGGCACGTCCAGGCAGGAGCGCGAGAGCGAGGCTGGCAAACGGCGCCTGGAGAAGGTGTTGACGATGCTAGAGGGCGTCCTGGAGGACTCGTGAGAGGAGCGTGGGTCGCTGCAGGGAGCTGAGGCACGGACCGGCACGGCTGAAGCGTCATCGCACGCGCCTCCTGGGCGTCGGCCTAGATGATGCTGGGCAAGACTTGTGCGTGAGTTGGCCTGAGCGAGGGCGAGTTCAAGTGCCCCTTTTTCCCTTCCACCTTCCGAAGTGCGTTTCACCTCTTGCCCCATCCGCCTCCCTCCATCCCAGCTGAATTGAGGTTCCGGCTGTTGCCCATCATCCTCCTTCCAAAACTCACCACCGTACCTGTAACTCAGACGATGCGCGGCTAGCCTCAACTAACGCGACCTGGCAACGCGACTTGGCCCACACTGCGTCACGGCTCCCTCCCCCTCCCCCCCCCTCCCTCCCTCCCTCCCTTTCATCATGTCGCCTTCCCTCTCAACACCGCCTCCTGCAGCAGCCCACGTAGACGCCGCAGAGCTACCGAGCGAGAAGAGAGTGCGTGCAGCGTACTCCCGGTCCATTGACCGACGCTAACTGCGATCCTCCCTACAGTTCAACGGCGCTCGACCCTCACCATCGCTAGCCAATGACGTCGCTCGACGAGCCATGTCCTCGCCTCCGCCCTCCCCCGCTTCAAGACCCGGCTCCAGTCGCAACACGACAATCGCCCCGTCGCCGTCTACCCCGCCGCGCCTCTCGGCTCTATTACCTGGCGTCTTCGCGGGTTCGAGCCCATACGAGAGCCCCTATATCCCTCCGCCTACGCCCACTCCTCCCGAACAGTCATCGGCTGGCCTCTCAAACGACGATACAGCTTCGATCGGGCTGCTGGCAGCCGACGAGAATGTTGCGGACAACCCCTCCAACGTCACTCCCTTCGCGACCTCTCCCACGCCCGACTCGTTCACCACCCCCTCCTCCGACCTGGACGCCTTTCCTCTCCCGACACTCGCATTTCAGCCCGCGCTGTTCGACCAGAGATCCTTGGACCTCACAACGATCTCGGAGGAGCGGTCCTCGCTCACGTCGCACTCGACGCAGTCGTTTTCCGTCGCGACGAGCGGCGGCACGTGGGGTAGCAGCAGGGAGCTTGTGCGGGAAGTCACGAGGGACTCGACCCTTAGCGGTGAATGGGAGATGCTCGAGGCGGAGGTTGCAGGTAGCAGGGCGACGGTCCTCTCTGATGTGTCGCGGCTCAGCACAAGCGACACAGTCAAGTCGCCGAAGAAGTCGCTGCCACCGGCCGAGGCTGAGCATCCGCTCTCGTCGTCTTTGTCGTCGCCGCACGGTTTCTCGGAGGCCGAGCTGGTCTTGATCCGGCAGGGAGACTACGTTGCTCGACCTACGCCGCTTCGCTCCTCGAGCTCGACCGCGCCGACCATCCCTGCCTTGCCCTCAGACAGCATCCTTCCGCCCACTCCTCGCTCTCCTCTTCGGCCAGCACGCAGTGCACAGCGCCCGCTGTCCTCCAGCGGCGTCCAGCGGCCGTCGCTCGACGTCACTCCGCCGTCGAACAGTGCCATGCTCCGCCGTCGACCGTCGTCTATCGGCTCAGCCAAGGACCTTCCGGCGCTAGTCTCCTCGCCTCTCCCGCCGTCCAACCTTGGGTTCGGCCCGCCGAAACAGCCGATTCAGGAAGATCCTGCCCGGCTGTCCGCCACTACGGCATCGCCATCAAGCAACCCATGCGCACCTTCCTCCACGCTCACCGAACTCGTCGCCTCGTCGCTGTTCGCGCAGGCCGCGAGCACCCTGAAGAAAACGGCCGACGAACTCGCCCAACACGGCGATGCTGTTCGCTCTACCGCGACCGAGGCTCGTCGGCGACTCGCGATTGTGGACCGAGCCCTTGCAGTCGATGACGACGACGCGCAGGGACCGGACGACATGCTCGAGGCTGCGCTTGCGCTGTACGAGGCCGGGTCGACTCTCCTCGAGCGAGCCCTGACGCTTGGGCGACGGGCGCTCGAACGCGCCAAGGACGAGCAGCGGCGCACGCGGAGCGACCTGGAGCACGAGATGACGGCGCAAGCCAAGCGGATCGATATCGAGCGGTGGGCGCTGCAGCTTGAGCGAGATGCGTTCGAGAGGGAGAAGAAGGAGTGGGAGGCCGGCCGCGGAGCAGGGCCGCGCATCGTACCGACGGACAGCAAGGCAGACCCCAGCACCGACTCGCTCAACACCTCGTCCGTGACGCCTTCGGAGGGCACGACTTCAATGGCGGCGGCTAGGCAGCAATCAAGCCTTCCCCGCTCGACGGCCTCGCCGCAAATACGCGCGTCCTCGCCGTCCACGTCGCCGTGGAAAATCTTTGGTTCGACATCCTCTGTCAAGTCCAAGCACCGCTTGTCGCTCTCGGAGAGTCAGGTCGCGGCGGCGTCGCTGCTACAGCCGTCCGGAGAGGCGGGCCAGGGAGGGGTCTTGGGGCGCAAGGGCAGTGCGTCGCCGCGCAGGTGGGGCCTGAAGCGGCGTGGGAAGCAGTCGAGCGAGTGACCGGGGGCTGCAGGGTTGATCTGGCATGACCTTCACGACAACTAAGGTGTCCTGAACGACCGTCGCTGGCGAACGCTGCGACATACGCGCATCCTCCT
This sequence comes from Cystofilobasidium ferigula, assembly GCA_014825675.1. Lineage (NCBI taxonomy): Eukaryota > Fungi > Basidiomycota > Tremellomycetes > Cystofilobasidiales > Cystofilobasidiaceae > Cystofilobasidium > Cystofilobasidium ferigula. Next base: position 7,494 of record MVAM01000044.1, on the reverse strand, counting down.
TGACCAGTGTGGTCTGCAGTCGTTGATCAGAGTCCGGCCGCCTGCCTGCCCTTTGTCGCGCCAGCAAGCCGGGCCCGCGACCTCCCACCACACCCACCCACCTCCCCCTCCTCCCCTTCCGCCTCTCCTCCTTCATCCTCTCCTTTTCGCCTCCTATACCCATTCCCGTCGTCGTCGGTCACCAGCCCTCAAGTCTCAGCCGACGGTCTCGCCTCCTTCGCCCTCAAGCCTGCGGTCCACCTCGCCTTCGGAAGCGGAACGCCCCTCTTTCCCTCCCCAACTCCCCCTTCCCCTTGCCTCCCTTCCTTTCTCTGCCCTAGGCCTCCTTCCTACATGGTCGCATCAACAACATCGCCATCACAACTGGTAGAGGTCCTCGAAGACCTCTCGACGTGCGTTCATTGCTGCCTTGCGTGAGGCTGAGCAACACCTCGCTGAACGGGCGGTGAGACCCTCCCTCCCCCCCCCCCCTCTCCCCCCTTCAGCCGCTTCATCCTCAACCTCCCCTCTTCGGAGCTCTCGTCGATTCCGCGAATCATCTTCCAAGTCGAGCAGGCCTACTGGTACTACTCGGACCACGTGCAGCCGTCCTTCCCGGCGACGCTGCCAACATGCACGCTCAAGACGTTCTCGTCGTTGCTGTTCCAGGTGTGCCCGCTGCTCGAGAAGTGGGAGCCCCAGCACGAGAAGGTGTTCGTCGAGTTCATGAAGTACAAGTCGCGCGTGCCCGTATGCGGCGCGATCCTCGTGTCGGAGGGCTGGGAGAAGGTCCTCATGGTCCGCGGGTGGAAGGGCAGCACCTGGGGCTGGCCCAAAGGCAAGATCAACCAGAACGAGGAGAAGCATGTCTGCGCCGCTCGAGAGGCACGTCCACGCCCTGCTTCAGCTCTCCTGGCTCGTGGCTGACTGCTTGCCGTCACAGGTTCTCGAGGAGACGGGCTTCGACCCGACACCGCTGCTCGACCCCAAGCACTTCATCGAGCTCACCATTGCCGACCAGCGCATTACACTCTTCATCGTCCCCAACGTCCCTCTGTCCTTCCCGTTCCTCACGCAAACACGCAAGGAGATCGGCGCCATCGAGTGGTTCCGGCTGAAGGACCTGCCAGGGTGGAAGAAGCGCGCGCCCGGCTCGAGTGTCGTCGAGGAGAAGGAGCGTGCGACGTACAGCCGCAACGCTCACGGCAACAAGTTCTACCTCACAACGCCCTTTGTCGGGTTCGTTCAGCCCTACTCCTCGAGCAATGGTACTGCGCGTGCTGACTTGCCTTCGTCTGACTTGCAGTCATCTCAAGCGCTGGATCAAGCTCCACAAGCCCTCTGCCTCGTCCAACCAACCCCTCTCGTCCTCGCCGCCGACCAACGGCCTCCCGTCCCCGACCGTCACGCCCGCTACCATCTCGCCATCAGTCCCTCATGCTGAGATTGAGGGACCCGAAGGCGGCACGAAGGAGAACCGCATCAGCGAGCTGGACGAGCTCTTCGCGCGCTTCCTCCAGGACAGCGACGGAAAGGCGGTGACTTCGCATGACGGACGCACGAGCGACAGCGACGACGAGCGGCTCGCGCCTCTCACGAACGGTGGGGATGGAGGGAACCACCTGAACGAGCTTCTCGCGGGCCTGCACCTGCGCCAGGACTCCAGCAGGCCCACCTCGACGGCCTTCTCAGCCGACACAGGCATCTCCTCCGCCGCATCAGCAGTCTCTCTCGATCTTGGCACGCCTTCTCTCCCGCCTCAGCACCTGTATCATAACGCCTCTGTTCAGCAACGACCCGACGATCGCGCATTTGCGCCGCCTCCTCACAGTTTCGCACCTTCTCCTCACCGGCAACACTCGCACGGCGCGCCGCCTGCTCTTCAGTCTCATGGTTCCCTTCCCTCGTCTCTGCTTCAGCCCCAGCCACCATTTTTCGGCATCCCCACGTCGTCCTCGGACGTCTTCGCGGCGCACGCGCCTCCCGCGCGCGCGGACAAGGAGAAGAAGCTGCTCGACCTGCTTGAAAGCTCTCTACTTGCGGCTGGGGAACCCTCCACACCTCGGTACAGCCATCTTCCGCTGCATGGCTCGCCTTTCGGCGCGCAGCACGGATCGCCTCAGGTCGCGCTTGCGCCGGTTAGCGGTCTTCCGCCGCCGCAGAACCACCAGTCGCCGCAACAGCAGCGGCAGGCCAACCTCCTCGACATCCTGAAGGGCGCCGGAGGCGGTACCGAGCCGCCCTTTATCAATCACTCGCCTCAAATCCAGAACCGCGCTCCTCCCCCGCAGTCCTCTCAATTTCAAGCTCCACCCGCGCCGTTCAGCCCACCCTCTGGCCAGCTTCACTCGGCACACTCGTTCCCGTCCTCTCCCGTCGTCCTTCGCCCTCAACCCGGTTCTCTACCTGCTCAGGGTCCCGGCTCGCAGCCGGCCGCCCTGCTCTCGATGTTTAACACGCCGCCGCCCCCGCCTCCTTCCCAGCCGTTCCACCACAACGCGCCGGTACACCACTCGTCGCCTACTCCTTCCTCTGCTCAGCCCTCCGGATTGTCCGGAGAGAAGCAGAGCCTGCTCAACATCCTCGGCTCGCCTCCTCAGCAGCCCATCTACCACGTTCAGCACCACCAGCGTGCTCAGCAACAGACGCCTGACCGCCCAGCTCCTGGCGGCGAGCGCGAGCGACTGCTCCTCAACCTCCTCGGCGCGGCCGGCTCCAGCCCGTCTGCCAGCAAGCCGCTCTACCCGCCTCAGGCGTCTCAACACGCCTCCTTTCCGCCCTCGCCTGCGCATCACCACCCCAACCACCAGCTTCAACAGCACCAGCAGGATCTTCAACAGATGCTGCGCCTTGCTCCCACCGCGCCCTCGCCCAGCGCGCCGCGCGGCAACGGCCTGCTCGACATCCTCAACTCGGCCTCGCCCGTCCGCGGCGGCCGCGTCGCAGCCGTCGGCAGCCCGGGCTACCCATCAGGAGTGAGTGCCTCCCTCGTCCATGTTCGTCCGTCCGATCAAAGTTGACGTTGCTCGCCTTCCTGCAGAGCCCCTTGCGTTCCACCGGCCCTGTGCCTGCTCCGCCTGCCCTCCTTGGCGGCGGCGGGCGCGGTGTTAACGGTCTGCCGCTGTTTGGAATGTGAGCGCCTTTTCCTTGGAAGGATGCGAGGCATCCTGCGTCATTTCTGCCGCTGCTGGCCTTCGCTTTGGCCATTGTGATGCACCTTGCGTTCTCGCTCGAGCTTCGGCCCATATAAGGTTCGGTGAAGTCGCAAGCTCAAGAGCAAGGAGCAGGGTCATGAGGTATCGTGATTCGTGACAGGAGCACAAGAGGACGTAGAGATGCCGGGGCCGCATGGCGCGAGCAGTTTCCGATGGCGCATCAGAGCACAGCCAAGGCGGACAGCTCATGCCGCCGCCGACGCGCCGTTCTTCGCGAACGCAGGCTTGGTGTTGAGGAACCCGCGAAGCTTGCTGTCTGCTTTGGCCGCCCGGGTAGCCTCGGCGAGGTCGATCTGAGCGAGGAGCGACTTGACAGAGGCATCTGGAGGTAGAGGGGTGCGGTGTCGGTCAGGCTCGTCGCGGGGGGAGAAAGAAGGACCAACCTGTCTGGTCCATGTCAACGAGGATCCGCTTGGCCTTGAAGACGTCGCCTGCGAGGGTGGGGAGAATCAATCACAGGCCCAGAGCCTGGCGCAGATGGAGGCGCACCGTTGTTGTTGAGCGCAGTCGCCTTGCGGAAGGAAGCCTTGACGTTCTTGGGGTTCTTTTTGAGCGCATCGTCGGCGCACGAAATGGCTGCAAGGGCGGACGAAGAGGTGCCGAGGTGAAGGTGAGCGAAGATCCCTGCGCACGAGCTAGCCGAAACCCACCTCGCGCCCAATTCTGCCGCTTGAGCTGGACAGCAGCCATGTTCGAGTAGATGAGACTGCTCATCGACAAAAAACCTTTTATGGTCAGCACAGACCGATGCAAGTACTTAGCTCGTCGACGGACCTGAGCTCAACCTCGACCTGTGGGAAAGCGCAGCGCAGGCGGTCAGCAATCTGCGGCCAGGACGGGATACGAAACCGACGCACACCAGCGAGATCCTCCTTGCCTTGCCCGCCCTGGTCAATGCCCATGATCGACCTGTCGAGCCCCTGCAGGTGAAGGATGGCCTGCGAGGGCCGACCGATGAGCGAGGTTAAGGCGCGTGCGCAGTGAAGGCGGAGTTTCAGCGGTCAGCTCGGGGAGGGCGACAACGTAGAGTAGCTCATTCAGCGCACCAGGTGGTACTCCTTGATAGCTACAAGCCGCCGTATGCACAAGTGTCGTGGAGATGTCAGTGAGGAAAGGCGTCGGCGAAGAAGCTCGACGCACCCTTCTGCAGGTCGCCCTGCGTTGGTCGAGGGAAAGCGGGCCATCAGCTGCCAATCAGATCAACGCTTGAGAACAGATACAGAGAGGATACGCACAGTCTTGAACGCTTCGTTGCCTTCGGCCTTGTGCTTCGCTGCCGTGGCCTGCTTCTGCCTGGCACGACCGTAGCAGGTTCAGGTCAGCCGGAGCAGCTCGCGACCCTCCCAGCCTGCACGTCAGGGGCGTGGCCCGAACGCACTTGATCTCAGTGGCCAGGTCGGAGACAGGCGAAGACTTCGACGAGGCGGTCGCGCGAGTGGCGGACATGTTGCTGGACTGTCTGGACGAGCTGGACGGCGGAGGCGAAGGTGGTGGACGGGAGGTCAAAGGGGCAGCTCGCGTCGACGCGCAGGTTGACCAGTCAACAGCATCTTCCCCCTTCGGCGACCCTGCTTCCGCCCACAGGCACTCCTGGAGGTCCTCCAAACATCAAAAGGCCCGGTAGCCCCACGCGAGAATGGCTGCGTCCTCAGCTCGGGTCAAGGAGAACGACTACAAGCCGCCTGCGCCCGTCGCAGGCACGCTTCGGCGCGCAGACCAGGCAGCACCCGGCGGAGGGGTCGCGCCGCCGCCCAAGGTCGACCCGCGCGAATACCTCGACAAGGCCGAGAAGGAGTGGAATGAGCGGGTGGACAAGGAGGTTGGCGGGCTCGCGGATGGGCTGCAAACGCTCGTCAAGGCCTTCGAAGTTGTGCGTCCTTCCTTTATCTAACCAGCGTCATCGAGCTGCCTGCCCCCACCCCTGCCAACTCGCCGCGGGTCCCAGGCCAGGATGCTAACCTCCTTCTGCGCCTGTGCAGGAACCCACGGCCGCCTCGTCGCAACCTCACGCCCTTCCGCTATCCTCCATGTCGCTTTCGCTGCAGCACGCAGCTCTCACCAAGCACGCGCAGAACCTCCTCAAGATCACGCACGACCTCAAGCTGCTGCACTTGCTCGCCCCGCCGCCGGTGTCGACTGTGCACGTGGGTGAAGATTTGGCGGAGGAGGACGGGCTGGGGGCGCTGCGGAAGGAGGTTGAGGGGCTGCAGCAGGAGTATGACCGCGGGTCGGACTAAGGTCGACCACATCGCGCTTCAGGATCTTGCGCATTCGCCAAGAGCTTTCTGTCACCCCGGTCAAGACTGCTTGTAGAACGTAACGGCAGTGCAGGTCTTGATACTTTACGCCGTCCAGAGCTCGCGTACCGGACGCGCGTCGGGCGCACAAGCATCTTCGGTTCACGCACTTGCCTTCGTCCCTTACCAACGCCTGCTGTCGCATCAGCGAATGGAGCCCAAGTCAAGATTACAGTTGTTTCACGCGCCGGCGACACGGGATGGAGGGTTTGTTCGTCCGTGATCGTGAGCCTTGGCGACATCGCGCGCCGGGCGATCTGATGAACCCTGAACAACCTCTGCTCGCGCACTTTTCGCAGAGGAGTGCTCAGTATTCGTGCAGAGAGGGAGGATCATGTCCATAATCCGTACGCCGCACTGCTGCCCCGTGATTGCCGCTGCGACATGCCCCTCAGCCATCGACCTGCTCGCCCACTCACTCGCCCTCAGCGGCGTCGTCCCACTCCTCCCGCCATTGGACGCCGTCGACGTCAATGAACGCGAGTCCGACCGACCGGAGCGAGCGCGCCATCTTGCGCATGCCGAGCGGTTGATGGCTGTTGGCGAAGTCTTCCCTGCAGCGGTCGGCATGAAAACGCACAGCGCAAAGCAAAGGGAAGCGAGTCTTGTCCTCGGCAAGGCGCACGATATCCACAGCGACTCTGACCCTGACGCCGTCGAACGGCGAATACGGCGCGTCAGGCTTTAGGGTGTCGAGCTCTAGGGTGTTAATGACGAGGATTTCCAGGAAGGCGCTCTGCAGGACAAGGAGGCGGCCGTTGTCCCAAAAGGCCAGAGTGATCGTCCGGAAGGACTCGAAAGTTTCCAGACAGAAGGGACTTGGACACACTTGTGTGCGAGCTCAATGAATGGGCTTTGAAGGGAGACGGACGAGAGGCTGCTGCGATGGGAGGTCTGCTGGCGGATGCAGGAAGTCAGCGCATGACCCGTTCGAAGGGCAAGGGAGTTGAGAACCCACAGACTGGTGTCTTTGCCTATTATGCGCTTCCCTCGCTCGTCGCTTTGAGCGTCTTGGGAGCACTGGCGGGGAGAGGAGAATGCTGTTGAAAGACGGTCTGGCTGAGCTTCTCGCCGCGCAGTCGCCCTCGAGCCGAAGGGTACACAGCCAGATCACTTGCATCGCCACCACCCCGTTCGCGCTGTTGTATGAGACAAATGGACCTGAAGAGTAAAGTACATCCATCAACGCTCCGTCGCACCGTCCGCCAGCAGCACTGTACGCTCGTCCGGCGCATCCGCCGCCGCCGCCGTCGCCCCAGCTGCAGCGCCGCCTGCCAGCGGCCGACCGAAGTCGTCGATTCCGAGTCGCGCCTGCCGCCCCTTCCAGGCGAGACACATCGTGAGCAGGCCGGCCTGGAGCACGCCCGTGACGGCGTACGGGAACCAGGCTGCGAGCGGTCTCCAAAGATCAGCGTCACGTCCTCGCAGCCAGCCAGCTACGGCAGCGTAAAACGCACAGGACCACGTCGTCCCCTCCCGGATCGCGATCGACACAACGAAAGCAACACTCCCTGGTACCTGGATCGCCATGGTCGAGATCGAGAGCGCGCCGACGAAGCCCTCCGCATAGGTGAGTGCGATCTGCGGGCCGTACTGCAGGATGGCGAGGACGGTCGCGGCAAGGCCCATCCTGCAGAGCCCAGGGAAGAGGAAGGAGCAAAGGACGTGTCAACAGCGGACTCAAGCGTTGAGCAAGGGAATGGGTCAAGTGAATGAGAAGGACGTACAGGTCAGCCAGGTGGTTCAGGAGTGGCGCGGGCGGGGAGGTAGGCAGCGGCGACGGCAAAGGGTACCGTGTCAAGAGCACAAGGATGGCCGTCAGGAAGCCGATGCTACAGACGCGGCGGCCTTACTCTCAGCGGGGCTCGACGTCGGTTAGGCAGTGTAGAAGGGGACGCACAAGTGCAGGGCGGTCAAGCCAGCGAGCATAACCGACATCCTCCAGAGCGCCGTCTTGCGCGTGCCTTTGCCCACCTCCTCACCCGCAGCGACGGCCTGGTACT
>MVAM01000043.1:0-97125 GCA_014825675.1 Cystofilobasidium ferigula | reverse complement strand
CCCCCCCCCCCCCCCCGCCCCCCCCCCCCCCCCGCTCCCCTCCCCCCCCCCCCCCCCCCCCCCCGTCCTCCGCCCCCCCCCCCCCCCCCCCCCGCGCTGCCCTCCTCGCGCCTGCTATCCTTGAGCTGACGGCCTCTGGTTTTCGTCTGCGCGGCGTCAGATTCGGCTCGCGCTCGTCCTCGTCAGTGCCGGCGCAGGCTCGTTCGCCAGCTCGCCGATAGGGCACACGCAGTACTTCCTCCCGCCCGTCCAGTTCTTCCAGCCCCTGGCCCACCAGCTCCCTTCGACACCGGCGTTCGACCGGCTCTGCAAAGGCGAGGACAGGAACGGCGACTGGGAGGACAGCGGCTGCAGTCGATGGGACGGGCAGGAGGGGGAGCAAGGAGGTGAGGGGCAGGCGCTGCTTGAGGGGATCGTCGCGGCTCTCGAGGTACGTCGCCGCGCCTCTTGTCTTGCTCGGTCATCTCTCGCATCCCTCTCGAGCCTAGCTTAACCCTTACGAGCGACGGTGCTGAACGCCCTGATCCGCGTCGGACACAGCTGTTCACGCATCACCAAACCCGGCCCTTTCCACCCTCTTCCTCCAGCTCCTCGGCGCTCGACCTGCCCCTGCCGACCTTCACCCCGATCCCAAACACGACGCCGCTCAACCTCCCGCCTTTACCGTCCTCGTCAACGATCTCGCCTGCTTTGCCCGCTCGCGCCGCCCCGAGGGGCAAGATCGAGCGGCATCTGGTCCTCCTGTCCGAGGACGGCGTGCGCGCGCCCAGCGCGGCCGACGAGCAGCATCAGCAGGCGCTGCAGCGGGGCGCACGGTGGAACCAGGAGGCGCAGTTCGACGGCCTGACGTGGGACGGCGTGAAGGGTCGGCTCGACGGGCTCGAGGTCAAGACGAGTCTGGTACTCGTTGGGCCTGGGGGTGGGCTGCCGAGCTCAGGCCCGCATGGGGTTGCGCAGGTGGACGAGCGGCTCGCAGCGCTGGTTTCGGTGCGTCCGAGCACTCACGCTCTGAATGTGCTGCCCCGCTAACCGCCCTGCATCTTTGCGCGGCCCATCCAGAGCGACAAACCGCCCGGCCAAGCGTGGTTCACCCACCTTCCAACCGACAAGTTCCTCTTCCCGCCCTCCGTTGTCCCCCCTCCCCCGCCTGCCGCGATTGCCAAGCGCAGCCTACCCTCCCCGGTAAAGCGCGACGACCCGTCCAAGAGGCCGCGACTCTCGCCCGGGCAGATCCCGCCCCCCAGCCTGGCCGCCGCGCAGTCGCTGACGATCCCTGCCGGGGTGGGCGAGGGGTCGACGACGCCGAGCGTGCCGCCGCCGCTGCCCATGCTTCAGGCGGCGCATGCGAAGCGCGAGGCAAGCCAGGCGGCGAGCGCACCTCCTCAGCAGCAGGGCGCCAAAGGCCCGCCGCCGCCGCTCGCCCTCGGTGCTGCCAAAGGCCCCATCCCCCGCCCTCTCGTCCATCAACCAGCGCCCCAGCAGCTCGCCCCGCAGCGCCCGACCGTCCAGCTCGCACCGCCTACCGCCGGCCCGCCCTCCGCGGGCCCGCCGCCCTCCCCCGTCCGCCCTCCGCTGCAGCGCTCGCCCGTCCCTGCGCCGGCGGGCCAGCCGCTGCCCCCCACAGCGCAGGCGGTGCAGGCGCAGGGGGGCAAGGAGCAGAAGCAGGCGTCGAGCGAGCTACTGGCGCGGCTGCAGGCGAGGCAGGCGGCGAGCGTGCAGCAGCAGGGTCAGGGACAGGCACAGGGTGTGTCGGGCCAGCCTCAGCAGCAACAGCAGCAGCAGCAGCAGCAGCAGCAGCAGAGGCCCGGCATGGCCGAGCAGCAGCAGCCGTCGCAGGTGCATGTTCAACGTCCTCCCGCACAAGCGCAGGCGCAGATGCAGCCGCACCCCGGTCAGCCCGTGCAGCAGCAGCAGCGGCCGCCGCAGCAGAAGCCGTTCGTTTGGCAGGGCGAGGTGTCGTGGACGGTGCACTCGGCCGGACCGAAAGGGGGCGGGAACGTCCTTGGGTGCCAAGTGATCGGGTACGCTGCGCACCAGGTTGCGCTGGAAGAGTTGTACGTCGCTTGCCTCATTCTTCCCCTTCTGGGGTCAGGCAGCTGATGCCCGGTGGGATCCTCATGTGTGCCGTCGTCCCTGCAGCCAAGCGCACACTTGGCCTAACCGCTTGCACCTCTCGGCTATCTCGCCCCTCCGGCTCGACGAGATCAAGCGCTACGTCACGTCTGGCCGCATGCCGTGCGTGACCCTCTCAACGTACCACAAGCCGGGGACCTCCGTCGAGGACCGGCAGCGGGGCGAGCAGTCGTACAACTCGCTCGCGCGCAACCTCGACGGCAAGAAGACGATGGGCCACGTCCGGTTCGGCAACCCCGGCTGCGGGATGGTCATCTTTGCCATGGCGGGGCAGGGGCAAGGCTCGTCGCCAAAGCTCATGGCGATGTGCTTCCTCAAGACACCGGTGCGCGCCCCTTCTTCTCGGACCGCTTCCCGAGGCGAAGCTTGGGCAGCAGACTGACCTGTATGCGCCTCGAAACGCAGATCCCCTTCCCGACTTCTCAAGCTCCGCCCAAGCCCCTTGCCCCGCAACAGCAAGCCCAGCAAACCCTTGCTCAGCAACCCCAGCAGCAGCAGCAGCCCGCAGCGTACCTCACCGCCTCCCCCCAGGTCCTCCAGCAAGCGCAGCTTGGACAGCACCCTCACGCACCGCCACCTCAGCCGCAACACCTCCAGCAGCAGCAGATGAAGGCCCAGCCTACGCAAGGGCAGATCGCGGCGCTCCAGCAACTGAGAAACAACGCGGCGCTCCAGCAGCAGCAGGCGCGCCAGCAACAGCAGCAGGGGTACGCGCACGCTCAGCAACGGCCGGTCGGGACGGCGCTCCAACAACAGCAGCAACAGCAGCAGTATGCTCAGCAGCAGCAGCAGCAGCAGCAGCAGCAGCAGCAGCAGCAGCAGCAGCAGCAGCAGCAGCAGATGACGCAGGACCAGATCGCTGCCATCCTCAGCGCACATTCGGCGCACCAGCAGTCGCAAGGCCAGCAGCAGCAGTGGTGATCTCCCGCGCAATGGCTCGCTCAGCCGTCTCTCCAACGTATCGTATCGTCTGCACCTATCTTACGCCATCTCGTAGATTCATCTGCTTCTCATGTTCCTGTGCGAGTGTGGCCAGCGCGAGCAGACGCATTGAAGCTCGAACATTGGCTGTGAGCATCATCCGTGAGGCGGGGGTTCGAGCATCTAGCTGGAATGCGCGCAACGCTCTCGCGCAAAGTAGTGTGTTGGGAAGACACATGATCGAGACGAGCCAATGGGTAAGGGATGGGTCGGGAAGGGGTAAGTGGTGACGATCGACGGAAAGAGGTCTACAATATGTAAGTGACAGTTGCAGTGTGAATGTGTTCAGAGAAGACCGGGTGGTCAAAAGAAGTGTAGGGGGACAGGAAGTGTTCTTGGGGGGGTGATGCAAGGGGGGATGGGTATGAGGCTAGGCAGAGGGCCGCGCGCTTACAGCTTGAGGACATTCTGGATGTTGGGGAGGTTGAGCGAGCCGAGGAGCGCCTGGAGCGTGCCGGCGAGCCCGTTGAGGGTGACGAGCGACTTGAGCGTGTTTTTGAGGAGGAGCGTCGAGCGGAGGAGAGTGGTGACGCCAGAGACGATCGTGTTGGCACCGGCGATGATGGTCGCAACCGACGTGTCGAGCGGCGCCTGGAGCGCCTGGAGCGCAGCGTTGAGGTTGCGAACGTCGGCCGAAGCGTTGTCGAGCGTCTTGGAGATCTGGACGTTGAGCGTGTTGAGCGTCGTGAAGAGCTGGGTGGTGAGCTGGTCGAGCGAGCTAACGATCGCGCCTGTGTTGGTGAGCGACGAGAGCAGGCCGTTGGCGCCCGAAGCGTTAATCAAGGCCTCAACCTGGTCCTTTGCAGTCGCGAGGTTGCCCAGGGCCGTGAGAATCTGCTCGAACAGCGAGTAAAGCTGGGGCGAGACATCGGGGAGGGCGCCCAGGCCGCCAGTGATGTCGCCGATCTGACCGTCGGTCTGCGCACGGGAGAGGAGAGGATGTCAACGTCATGTCCCTCATAGGGTGGCGCTGCGCAAAAATGAACGACGCACAAGGGAGCCAGTGAGGCCCGAGACGAGGTCGGTCAGGCCGTCGAGGGAGACGCCGTCAACGAGGCCGCCGAGGCCAGAACCAGAGCCTCCGGTGCTGCCGCCGGCGCCGATGGCGACGGAGACGTTGAGGTTGAGCGAGAGGTCGGCGGGCGAGACGAAGCCGGCGAGAAGGTTCTGAACGGCGTCGGGCGACGAGACAAGCGACTGGACCGACGCGAGGAGGGGCGTCGTGTTGGAGGTGACGTTGGCGACGATGGCCTTCACATCCTGTCGCGGTGGTATCAAAGACCTTGTCAGTACGACAAAACTCAGGCGGAGAGAAAGCAAGGAACGCACAGCAGCCTTGCCACCGTTGACGAGGTTGCCGAGGTTGAGACCGAGGAGGCGCTTCTCCTCCTGAGAGATGATGGGGGCGGCGGTAGCGACCGAAGCGAAGGCGCAGGCGCCGGCGATGATAGGGGCGAAGAGCATTTTGTCTTGTCCGAGGAGGAGTTAGGTTGGATAGGGTTGAATTGAGTAGGAGGAGGTGGGGAGGACGAAGGATACAGAAGCTGATAGAGAGATGGGAAGCAGCAGCTCCATCACTACCCAATTTATACGACACGGGGTGCTTGATGTCCGGCGTCAGTGAACGTAGAGATGGTGCGGGCGAAGGTTCATTCGCAGTAAGCCAGGTGTACCGGACCCGCTCCCTCTGAGGTCAGCCGCGATGTCAAAGTAATCTGTTCGGGGTCGGACATGTCCTGCATCAGCATCAGCATCAGTATCGCAGGGACGGGTGGCCAGCATGTCGTTCGTGCTCGCCGGGTGCATGTTCTCTGAGACCCCGCACCGGCGGGATGGATCCAATGCGATCAGCACGACGTCGGAAGCGGGCGAGCCCCAAGGGTCAGCGGCGCAACAAGCATTCGGCCGCCGTGAGAATCTTCGGTTGTACTCCCTCGGAGAATAGGTTTGTCGAACGCCTGGGTTCAGCTGGAGGTAAGCTGCCGAAGCAGGAGCAGGGAGAGACACCGACCTTGACTCCCTCCAACGCCAGAACAGAGGGTGAGGACAGCCGAGCGACACAAGCTGCGAGTCAGCAGGTTGAGCATTGCCTGAGCGGTTCAGAAGGCTGTTTGTGAGCGCGTGTGAGAGGATGGAGGGGCGGATATGGCAAGGTTCGACTACGGCTGTCTCGCACGCCGCACCGGCCACGCACCGGCGGCACCTCGCCGGACACACGCATCTGTCGTGCTCGTACTTGGTGGCCGTGTAATCTGACGTGCCGAGCTTGTTCTTTGGCTAAGGCAGACTTTTCAGGGATCGTGGTGCCGGTCGTCGAGGGCAGCTCGCCTCCCCTGAGCCCACGCTCGCGCGCGCAGCACTCATTCTAGCGCGTTTTCGGTGGGATCTCGCTCTCCTCCGACGCCTGTGTCCGAGGGCAGTCCTCTTACTTGTTCTTTGGCAGACGGAGAACGGATTTGATGGACTCAGGCGAACGCTCGCACGGCGGGCGTGAGTAAAGTTGAGTAGCAATTACCTCCTCCCTGAGCATCATGGTCTCAGCGCCGAGGCAGACCAGTGCATCATGGCTTTTTGCCAGCTTATGGATGCGCACGCAGGTTTGTTGCAAGGGCGCAGTTGGGGCAGAGACACATACAGACGCTGGCGAGCGGGATTTCACAAGTTGTGTGAGAATAGGGGTGACCAGCACCATCGTATCGTGATCTTGCGCGAGCTGTAGAACGTGCGAAAGTTACGTCCTTTGAAAAGATGCGCGGCATAGCTAGTCAGGAGTGTAAGTCGGCATCTGAGGGACACGCTATCGTAGCTTCAGCGCACTGGTGAGGATTGTGAGTCATCAGACACGGGCTCACCTAGTCGAAATCTACCTGCGTCTGTGGGCATCACGCGCATGAAGTCCGACGCTGAGCCCGAGACGAGAGCCGGACGAAGAAGGTGCGCAGATGGACGCTGGTCGAGGGGGAGAGGGATTGAGCATAATGGGCTGACCGCCCGGAGCCGATGGTGCGAGAGGACGGGTGCGCAGCGGCGACGCAACCAGGCTCAGCCGTGCCTACTGGAAGTACTCTGGCTTTTTGAGGCTGTAGCAAGATAGCGGCAGTCGTCAGCACTGAGCGCAAGGACAGGGGTTGGTGCAGGCGAAGGACGCACTTAACGCCACGCTCGGCCAAGCTCGCGCTCAGGTCGTCCATCGTCAGCACCGTCTTATTCTTGTCCTGTGCTTACAGGTCAGCACAGAGCGCAAGCGGAGGATCGCAAGTGTGCTTGACGCACCTTGCCGGCCGCCGTTGGCCGCCCACGACCCTGAGGCGCTGCATTGGTCCGGATGCGTGCGTAGTGGAACGCGTCTTTCGAGATGTCCGACAGGAACTTTTGCGTCGTCAACGACAACAAGCGTGTACTACAGCACCGAGACCGACGGATGTCAGCTGACAGGCTCGAGGGAGGTGCTATTGGGGATAGGACGAACAGGCGCGGGTCGGTCGACTCGAAGCCCGCCTTCTGCAGGTAGTACGACGTAACCTCCTCAGGGATCTGAAGCAACCCGACACGGTCAACGGACAGCGCACGACGCCTTAGGGAAGGGAGGGTACGCACGACAGGGTCGTAGCCATCGAGCATCTCCATGAACTCGACCAGCGTCCGGTCCTTCCTAGCCTGCTCCTCCGCTTTGCGCGCCTCGTTTGCTTTGCGCGCGGCCTCGGCCGCCTCTGCAGTGGCCGCTGCCGCCGCCGTCGCTGCTGCTGCTGCTGCTGCTGCTGGCGGTGGCGCGTTTGCCGCTGGTGCCGCTTGGGCAGCCGGTGCGTTGGGTCGGACGGCGCCGGGCGCAGTTGCTGCTGCTGCTGCTGGAGCTGCCGGCGCAGGGGCGGCGGAGGGAGCGGAGGCAGGGGCGGGAGCAGCGGCAGTGGACGACCCAGCCGGTCCGAGGAGGGACGGGTCAATAGACGATGTGGGAGTGGCCATGTTCAGAGAGTTGGCGAGACACGGCCGAGCTTGATGGAGACGATGTGAGCGGACTGAGAGCGGCGGGAAGGGATTCAGATCGGGTTCGTCTGACGAGCACCACCCTGGCCTTGCAAGACCCTGAACAGCCGGGCGACTTACGAAGGCAGTTTGAAGGCTGCTCAGATATGCTAGGTATGCCTGGAACGGTGTGAAGCTTGCAGGACTGAGGCGAGAGGATGGCGGTCAGGTCGCACGCAACGCGTCAAGGGCAGCGAGGTCTCTGCTGCCGACTCGCACCGCGACTCATCGCACCACATCGCTGACAGCTCAACCGCAACGCGTGGTGGAGGTCGCAGTGAACGTGCTATGAGGGCGACATTGTAGCTGATAAGAAGGACACGACTTGACGAGGGGCGGAGCGAGCGCGCGACAGGCGCGCGCTTGCTCAAGACGGGGTGAAAGCACAGCAGGAGTCATTCGGATCGATCTCGACGGGGTCATCACACGAAGATGCGAGGGCCAAACCACGATGAGTGTGACCGAAGGACCGGTGCTCAGCGAAGCGCGGCGCGGCGGCAGCATGGCAACCGACTTCTAGCGGATCAAGGTTGGGCTCAGTCGGTGACGAGGCGACGAGATTGCTTGTATGGATGGGCTTGGAGTGCGCCCGACCTCCGTTGTTGCTACAACAGTGCAAGGACGACGTCTAGTAATGTCGATGATGCGCTGAGCCAACAAGGGCGGGGCTGGTCCCTGCGCCCGTGCCGCCCAAGATCGAGCGACGATTTAAGACACGCGGGGCAGGGCGCATAACCCGGCGTGCACAGAACAGCAGGCCGCTACACGCCTTCGGTGTTCGGCGGCGGCGCAGGCTTGTCCGCACGCCTAAATCCCAAGCGCAGCAAGGTGAATGAGCTCAGGGCATCCTGCGCAAGCAGTGAACAATATTGACGCACCAGGTCCTCCAGTGCTGGAACTGCACGTCCGCAAGCTTTTGGACGAGACTCGCGCCCTGCATGCGCAAGGCGGTGCGGAAGGCCGGCTGGAGGAGGAGACGGCGGTGATGCAGGGCTTGCGGGTAGCTGAAGGTCGTTGGATAGCGCAAGCAATTGGACGGACTGTCAGCATCCGTTCCAACAGTGTACATGGAGGCGAGCTGAGAAGGACCGACATGATGTACTTGGCGTACGCGGGCTCCTCCCAGTACTCGAGGTACTCGAGGAAGTTGAGGAACGGCGAGTCGGGCTCGAGATGCCCTGACGCGGAGAGGTCCTGGAGGTAGTGCGGGTTGGCGAGCGAGCAGAGCGCCTGTCGCGTGAGGTGGCATCAGCACGCAGCCTTGACGGTGAATGATGCTGGAACGTACCTCCAGCTCAAGCTCGAACTTGGCCTGGTTGGCCTCGCGCTCCTCGGGCGAGGGTGCATCGCCTGCGTCCGTCGAGGCCTGAGGGGCGGCGGCGGGGTGCACGGGGTCGACCTCCATCGCGGAAGCTGGGACCGAAGACCGGAGTGTGAAGAAGAAGGTCGCGAGCGAGAGGGCGTCAAGGCGGCTGCGGTGCCGTCGACTTGGAGCTGGAGCCCGGAATACTTGTTGGCAGGAGGAGGGTCGCCGTCGGGAGGCAGGTGCGCGCGCCCAAATACAAACCCCACAAAACCCCGGCGGCTCGGCCCCTTTACCAGCTCACCGCCGTCGTGCGATCGATTCGTTTCAGCCTGGCTCGCCCGCTCACCGCCGCAGCTCGCCCTCTGCTCGTCGTCGACATCCCTGCACTCCCATGCGCTCCTCGCAGGCCTCGAACTCTGTCACCGCGACCATCACACGACAAGCACGAGAGCATGACTGTCGACGCCTACCGGCAAGGTTGCATCTCCGCGCCGTGCTGGCCGTGCTGCTGCTCGTGCTCGTCCTATGCGGACCCTCGGCCGTCCAGGCACAGAACACCACAGCCTCCATCGCTCGTCTTCCCCATCTGGCCGCATACGAACTCCTTCCGTCATCCGCTGGCTCGTCTGGCCTGATCGTGTCGCTCGCGCCGAATCTCACCGCCACCCTTTCGCACAACGGCGCGCAGCTCTTCCTCTCGCTCTCCCTCTGCTCGCCCTTCACCTCGGACGCACCCGAGATCTTCATCAGCAACTCGTCGGAATATCCCTCACCGTCAAGCACAAATCTGGACGCGAGGGACGATGACGGCGGCGGCGGATGGGACAGCGATGAAGACAAGGGCGTCTGGTACGCTCCGTTCGAGCTGGGCTACGCGAGCTGGACGGGGTGGGCCAGCGAGGGGCTGTGGATCGGCGTGTACAACGCAGAGGGCGAAGAGGGGACGAGCGTTGAGCTCGGGCTGTCGAACAGCGGTATGTTGCTCCTTCCTGCAGCAAGATGTGCTCGACTGACAGGTTTGCCGCTGCGCATCGCCCACAGGCTACGTCCAGTCCTTCTCCGACGCCCTTCCGGTCCTAGGCGACACGACCGCAGCGCACCTTCTTCTTCACACGCCCCCGTTCGCCCCGCTCTCTGAACCTCAAGAACGTCAGGCCTACCCGAACTACACCCTCCCTCCGCCGACGTTCAGCCCTTCCCGGCCGTCTTCGTCGCCGAACACGACCGTCTTCCTCCTCCCAAGCGAGCAGATCAACGCAACCGCCGCTCTCTCACTCGCACGCTCGGCCTGCTGGGTCCGTAGAACGTACGCAGCGGTCGGCGCGAGCGCGCACGCCGTGGATCGGCGGGTCGAGCTCGCCCCCGAAGGCAAGGGGTGGCGCGAGCTGCTCGTGCTCGCAAACGAGACTACGGCCGGGGGGTCGGGGCTCGTCCCGGGAAGGAACTACACGGTGTTTACGATTGCGGCTGATACGGAGACGGCTGGGGTGGCCAATGGTGGAACGCTGACAGGTCCGATCTGGGCCAGGATGAAGCGCGGTTTGTCCTTCTTCCTTCGAGCGCAGGTGACTTGGTCTGATGATTGAAGTTCGTGTACGTACAGACAATTTCCCGTGCCCCCTTGCCTACTCCATCCCCCTCTGCCCTTCGATTTCGCACGCCGTCGCCCTGCCACCGTCTTCGACCTTGCCCGCAGACCTCGTCACTACTCTTCCCACCGACCTCGAAAACCGGCTCACGGGCTACCTTGACAGCTTCGCCCTGAGCCTCGGAACGTGGCCATGCGGGCGGGACGGGGACCGGTACTCGTTCGTCGTCGACTGCGAGGACTGCTTTGAGGCGTATCGAGACTGGCTGTGTGCGGTGTCGGTGCCTCGAGTACGTTGTCGTCTGGCGCAAGCCCGCTGGCTAACGCTTGCGCTGACCTGACTTCTACCTGCAGTGCGGCGAGATGCTCGCCACGCCGGTCGAGGGCGACTTCCAGCCGACCCTCCTCCCGCGCACGCCTTCCGCCCCTCGCTCCCCGACCCTCCCCTCCTCACTCTCCCCCTCATACGCCTACTCCGAACTCCTACCCTGCCTCACGACCTGCTATCGCACCGACCGTGCGTGCCCCGTGTTCCTCGGCTTCCGTTGCCCGCTCGCGCACGGCGGCCCGGACGGGCTCGGCATGGCGCGGGCGAGTTACGCGGTGTATGGGTGGGATGGGGAGGGGAAGGAAGATGATACAGACAGGGAGGGGGTGGATCGGTGGGGGGTCGGATGGTGCGAGAAGGGCGGGGAGTGGACTTAGATGGATGCGGCTCGTTCAAGCGGTGCGGTCCGCGGACAAGAAGGGTCGTGCATGCATTTGAGTAGCGAAGCGTGGTACCTCCAACCACCGTCCTGGTCCTGAACGCTGCTCGTCGATCGCAGGCTGCAAAGTGAGAGCAGTTCCTACGACCCGGCCACTAGATGGCGCATCCAGAAAATTGCTGCAGTGGCAAAGTGTGAGTGTGTGCGCGCTCCGCAACGGACGAAACGACGAGGGCGATTGCTGCGGGTCTGTGCACAGGGTTGCTCAAGCGCCTTTCGACGCATCGTCCATCCTCTTGCGCTTGTTGATCCTTTTGCTCAATCTCCCAACGTCCACCACGATGCTCCCCTCCTCCTCCTTCTTGACCGTCGTCCGAGCGTCCCGCTTCGCCGCCACGCCGTCCGCCGACGAGAGCTCCGCGACGATCTTCTCCGGGTCGGCCTCGACGCCCGATTCTGCAAGGACGCGCGAGGTCGTCGATGCTTCTGCCTTGAGGAGCGCGGGTAGGTCCGACGCAAACAACACCTGCCGCCCCCGTGCACGTCCGAACGAAGTCAGCGCTGCGCGCATCAGGATCGACAGCCGGGACGGCGGACTCACGGCCTGCACCCAGCCTGCCCACTCGCCCCACCGCTCGCGCAGGCCGCGCTCGACGGCGCTGTACAGCACGGGCGTCATCGAGACTTTCTGCCCTGCCTTGCCGAGCCCCGGATGAGCGTAGAGCTTCTGAGCAATCCTCTGCGCAGCCAATGAAACCTTTTGTCAACGGTCTCGCGCTGGAGGCCAGCAAAAGAGGGAGAGGGAGAGCGCACAAGAACGTGCACGTCGACGGGGACGATGTGCCGTCGCTCGTGCCCCCCGGACATGAGCAGCACGCAGTCGGCGACCTTGCGCCCGACGCCGGTGAACTGCATGAGCGCCTCGCGCGCCTCGTCCTCGGGCCACGTGCGGATGACGGCCGTGAGCCAGCGCTCGGGGTCGTACGGTTTTTCGAGGGACGGAAGTTCTGGTGCTGACGGTTCGGTAGCGGAAGGTGAGGGCGGAGGCGGTGGAGTGCACAATGCGACCGCGGTGAGGTGGATGAACCGCGCGCGGTAGCCGAACCCGAGCGCGCGGAGCTTGCTCTCGGTGTCCGGGGCGGTAAACGCCGCTGGAGGGGGGAAGGCATGGAAGGAGATGTCCGCCTTGGGCTGGGCGCCGCCGGGAGCGACTGTGGCTGGTGATGGGGTGGAAGGGGTCGTGGTGAGGACGTGCGGGCCGAAGTGGGTGCACGCCGCGTTGACCATCATCGAGATGCGCGTGATGTGATTGTTAGACGAGCAGATGAACCTGCCCTCCCAGCCGAATATCAGCATCGTAGCACTCAAGCAGAGCAGTAAACGGAGGGGATGCACGAGAAGAGGCACTCCCAAGGGTCCATCTTGAGCACCCGGATCCCCCTCAGCAGCCGGTCCTCGCGCTTCCGCAGGACCTCGTCGGCCGCTATCCAGTCGTCCCAGAGCGCACCGGCGTTGACACCGAGCTGGAAGTAGTCCTCGAACCAGGCCAGCGTCCCCTTCTCATCCGCCAACGCGGCTGCCGTCGGAGAGGAGGAAGTTGATACCGCCGGAGAGGCTGCTGCTGCGCCCTCCGCACCCGGCGTCAGGTGCCTCCAGAGGATCTCGGCGTCCGATGGCTGGACGAGCTGAACAACCCTGTCCCTGAGGGCGAGGCTGTAGACACCAGCCGTCGCGTGAGCGGACGACGGCGGGGGCGAGAGGTGCCAGCGGAAGGACTGGCCGGCGCGGAGCATGAGCGGCAGCGAAAGGTGTGCACGCGGGATGGCGAGCGACCGCCAGGGCGAGGCGAGGCACGGCATGGCGGAGGAGAAGATCCGACCAAGGACCGCTTGGTAATGCGTCCTCTCTGCTGTCGACTTCGAGGGCGAGTGGGAAGAGACGATGGCGGCTGGAGAAGCGAGGGCAAACCACCTCGACCCACCAACTTCGACCCGACCGCCTCCACTCGATCCGTTCCTGGCGCTTTTCGGCTTGCCAGGACAACTCCAGGTCGCCTGCATCCCCCCGTCTCCGGTCCCCTCGCTCTGACGGTCCTCCATCCGGCCCAAGATGTCGAGCAATGCCGACGACGAAGCTAACCTCGACCCGTACGCCGCCCTCGGCTTGACGCCTGAAGCGACGGAGAAGGACATCAAGACGGCTTACCGTAAGAGCTCACTCAAGTGCCATCCCGACCGGGTGCGTACCTCTTGCGTTGGCTCTTGACCTGGGGCTGCAAGCTGACCCTCGCCCGCATCCGCCACGCGCAGAACCCGGACAACCCTCAAGCCGCCCAGCAGTTCCATCTCCTCTCGCTTGCTCAGGCGATCCTGCTCGACGGGCCGAGGAGAGCAAAGTACGACGCCAAGCTCGAGGAGAAAGCTCGCAAGGCTGCGCGGGTCGAGGGCTTTGCTAGTCGGAAGCGTGGGCTCGTGTCGGTGCGTCTGTCTTCCTTTGCTGCGTGTCCAGTGCTGCTGCTGATCCCCAAGCTGTTCGAATGACTTGCACGCAGGATCTGGTCGCTCGCGAGGAGGCATACAAGAAGGCGCGCGAGGACCTCGCGCAGAAGGCTAACTTCAAGGCGGCCGAGTCGGCGGTTCAGTCGGAGGGCAGGCAGCTGCGCGAAGCGGCGCAGGCCGCGAAGGAGGCGGCCGAGTCGTTCGCCCGATCCGAGGCGAAACGCACCGAGAAGGAGAGCTTGAACGCTCGTGCGCGGGCGAAGGCGGAGGCGCAAGAGGCCGGGAGCAGTCGGGAGGTGCCCGCGGCTGAACGCACGTTGCGCCTGTCGCTGCCTCTTCCGGAGTTCGCGTCTGCGACGACAGCACCCGAAGCGCTTGAGGTGCTCCTCTCGCGCTCCTACGGCCGCATCTCGCATTCGTTCCTTCGCACGCCGGCGCCCGGGTCGTCTAAGCCGAGCAAGAAGGGAAAGACAAAGGAGGTCGTCAGTGCCGTCGTCGAGTTCCCGCCGGACAACCTCAGCGGATGCTGGGCACTGGTGGAAGACTGTCGGCTGGGCCGCGGGGTCAACATCAACGGCAGCGCGAAGGCAAAGTGGGCAGGAGGGGGTGAGCCGGAGTGGGTGGCACGGCTGGGCACGTCGTCGGCAAATGCTACACCCCCGCCTTCCTCAACAGCACCTCCGCCAGCCTCTTCCACCTTCGCTGCGGCATCAGAAGTCCCGTCATCAACGCCTGCCCACACCGCGTCCGCTGGACCACCGCCATCTCCACCAGGGGCAGCAGCGCGCGCGCCCCCGTCCTTCTCCTTCGATTCGTCGTCCGCGCCCGTCTTCTCCGGCGCCCCAGCAGCCGTCCAGTCAGCGGCCGACTACGAGAACGCGACGCTGCTGCGCATGCGGCAGGCTGAGCGGAAGCGGATCGAGCGCGAAATCAGGGAGGCGGAGATGGAGGAGGAGTAGGGGGCGCGCAGCTCGCATGGGGGGAAACGATCATCATGACCTACGACACAGCGAACAGCCTGCGTGGGAAGTACTGTCATGACCTCGCGGATAGCGTACTGGCAGACGCTTCATAGCTCTTGCCTGGCACTGGGGGAGAGTGGGGTGGGGGGGTCGTACGTATGCAGGCTGCAGCCGCGTCGACTCGCCGCCGCGCTGCGACCGACCATCACTCCCTGCGTCCTCTCCTTCCTCGGTCCCATCGAAAGCGTCACAGATCCTCAGGATGGCTCGGCTCTCGAACAAGGCGTCGCGCATTATGAGCGAGGAGTCGGACGAGGACGTTGAGGGGTCGATGGTGCGCCTAACCCCTCCATGCCTGACCTTCGCCCACCATGGGGAGCTCACTTCTCCCCGTCGTTCTCCCTGCATCAGATGAGCGCACCTGAACCCGATGGTGAGCGCGCTGTGACTCTCCCGTCTCCTTCGAGGCTCATGTACTTCTTCATGACCGCTCAACAGCCCAGGACATGCTCATCGACGAGCTTGCGTCCTCCCCGGCCAAGCGGTCCACCCGCGCCTCGCCGTCCTTCACCTCGTCCTCTTCCGGCTCAGGCTCCGAGAGCGCCGATTCGGACGCGCGACCTCGCAAGCGGTCTGTCCCGAGCACTGCACGGGCAAGCGCAAGCTCCAGGCCGGTCAAGACGACCGCGCGGCCGTCGACGAAGGTCAACCTGCGCCGGCCGTCCCCGTCGTCTTCAACGAAGCCGGCCATCCCTGCTGCTGCTGCTACTGCTGCTGCTGCTCCCTTGTCACCGTCCGCATCCAAGGCGAGCGCTGCTACAACGGCGAAAGCGGCCGAACCGCAGAAGTTGAAGCTCAAGTTCAACATGAAGAAGAAGGATCCCGCGCAGGCCGGCGCGAGCTCGGCAGGACCGACGTCGAGCGCGGCTGGGTCGCCTGCGCCGTCGGTTGCGTCGACATCGGGTAGGGTTGCGAAGTCGGCGAAGGGGAAGGGCAAGGCGGCCATGCCCCCGCCCCCGCCGCCTCGCAGGGCTACCGAAGGTGCGTCTTGGTCGTCCATCGACGGGACCAGTGCAAGCTGGCTGACGCTTTGTCGGCCGGTATACACAGCGGATGAGTCCGACTCAGGTTCAGCGTCGTCAGAGTCGTTCGGCGACGAGGAGGACGAAGAAGACGAGCTCGAGTCCGCCGCAGACCACGCCTCAAACGTCCCGGACGACGACGGCGGCGATGGCGAGAACCCGTTCGGCTCGGACGACGACGACGAGGAGACCATCACGCGCGCCGGCTACGCGTCAGCTCCGGGAGACCTGACGAAGCTCACCGCACGTCAGCGCGCGGCATACACCGACTCGTTTGCCGAACCGCTGATGATGCTGCCCGAGGGTGCGTAAGCTTCACGGTCCTCTCCATCTCACTTCGGCTAGGAATTGACGCAGCTCTCATCGCATCGCAGAGTCCAAGGCGATTGAACGCACGCAGGCCGAGAAAGATGCGCGCCGGGCAGAGACAGCACGTCGGCGCAGGAACCAGAGCGAGAAGCGGCTTGAGGATGACAAGGTGCGTCCCTGTTACAGGTGTGGCCGCTGGTGCATCCCCTCTGCTGACCCCTTTGCGTCTCAACAGATCGAAACGGTCAACCGCCTTTTGAAGTCCCAGTCTACCCGGACGCGCGGCAAAGCGCCCTCTGAGCTGCCGTCCTCGCACGCCCGGTCCTCGCCGTCGAAGGCAACGCCCAAGCCTGACGCGCCGCCGACCATGTTCCGCACGGTGTCGAGCATCCGGTCGGGCGTGTTCACCAGTACTGTCAGCGCGCCGCAGGACGAGCGGTACCTTGCTGTGCTCGACTTTGGAGGACCGCCGTCCAAGCCTGCGGTGGAGGAGGTCGGCGCGGCATGAGGGCAGCAAGCACAAGTTCTCATCCGACCCTCTATCATCCAGCACAGCCATGCTCTGCACTAGGCTACCTGAGCTTGAACGGTTCGGCTTCCTCGGCCATCGCCCTGCTGGACGCCGCAGGTCTTGTCCTGTGGTGGCGCGCTGCTGACACTCCTCAACTTGACGCGAACGCCGTCGCTGCCCCGGCCGCTTTCTGCGCTGCCTTGGCCGCGCCTGTCTGGATCCATGCCTCATGCGCGCAGCTCGACTCGAGTGACAAACATCGAAGAAGGTCACGAGCTTGCAGATGAGAAGGACGTTCGGCGCGGGGGAGGTATATGACTGGGCGGGGATGCAAGAGAACGGGTGGGGGTATCGCAGGAAGAAGGGTAAACGATGCCGGAAGTTTGCGAACCCTGTGGTATAGGCGAGCTGGCCGCTTAGAGGTCCGCCTGGGACTGCGAAGCCGTTGCGAGCCGGCTCTCGAGGTTCCTAAGGTTTTCCTCACGCGCGAGCTGTGAGTTGTTGGCGCGTAGTCAGCCTACGCGACGTTGCACGCAACAGAGAGCAAGAGCGACGACGCACGAGCTCCTGGCGCTTCTCAGCAATCTCGCGCTGGACGCGCAGCTCGACCTCGCGCAGCTTCTCCTCCTCGCGCCGGAGACGCTCCTCGGTGAGCCGGCTGGCCTGGTTGGCTATCTCCTCGGGCGCGAGGATGGACTCGCTGAAGACCGCACAGCAACGTCAGCAGGATGAGCGGCCTAGGAGAATGGGCAAACGCACGTCTCGGCCGCAGACGATTTGCTGAGTTTCTCAGTACGCTGCGAGTACAGGGTGAGGATATCAGAGCTTGTCAAGCGTTATATCAGGAGGAGACTGACGTAGTTCTCGTAGAGCTGCAAGGCGCTGGTTCGTCAGCAAGCAGTACTTGGCGACGGCAGTGGATGGACGGACGAAGTCGTGCGTGATCTCCTTGAACTCGGTCAGATGCGTACTGAAGAGCGCTGAGCGCAGCTTGCCGAAGTCGGTGTGCGCCGGATTATCCACCCTGGGGCGAAAGCGGTCAGGCTAGTGCGCGGTTTAGAGAACAAGATGCAGGTTACGCACTCGACGACTCCCCAGGGGTACCTGCAAGCGACGAAGGAAGTCAAACGAGGAGCGGACGCTGGGAGACCTGAAGAACTCACCTTCGCACCCGCACGAGCTCGCCGCTGATCTCTATCTCCTCCTCCGAGCCAACGATGGCAAACGGCAGGGACGCGCGCAACTCAGCGTTTTCGGCAATGATCTCCTCGTCGTCCTCTTCGACGTCGTAAGGCTAGGTGAGCACAGGGCGTGCGGGTATCAGTGTTACCGCCTTCGGAGGAAAGAGTAAGAGAACTGACGAAATTGTAGATGGGAAGAGCGTGACTTCAATAGCATTCCCTGATCAGCAGCTGAGTACATCAAGAGAAGCGCAGAGGGAAGACGCACTACTCGATGTCCTCCATCACGCGCTGCTTGAAGTCGCGCAGCTCAGAAGGCGTAAACGAGTCGGCCCGGCCGATGACTGCGGGTCAAAAAGCGAGTGGTCAGTATCTGCCTGGTGCCAAAGAGGGGACTGCACGTACCAGGGATGACGTTGACGCGATTACAGAGCGCGCGCATGAGAAGGATGTCTATCTCGCGGAGGCTGCGCAATGAATTGGGTCAGCCGACTCGTTTCATGAGGGCTCAAAAGGCACTCACGCATGTCTGCGAGCGAGTAGCAGCCAGTCAGCATAGGGAGGCACCTCCGAAGCAAGCTCACATACCCTGTTGGCTCAATGAAATATAGGAGTGCGTGCACGCGGTCGTCCTTGAAGCGCGGGTTGCGCTTGATCCTCGACTCCATCGCAAGGACTACAGCTCTGGTCAGTGTGCAGCTCTTACCGACGCGTAGGCGAAACAGAGCTCACTCTCGTCGAACTGCCGCTCAAGATAGTTCAGGACCTCGCGGAAGCTGCGCGCGCATCCCGACGTCAACGCTCGAGCCTCAGCCGTGAAGAGTCGAGAGCACGCACTTGTCGTCGTTGTCGATAGCGTCCCCAAGCCCGGGGGTATCGACGACGGTGAGGGAGATTCGCACGCCTTCCTCTTCAAGGTCAACCTGGTAGGGCTTTATGCGAATTGGCTGCTCGATGTGGGCTCGCTCGGGCTCGTCGTGGATGCGGTGGGGGATGACGGCCGTCTCGCAAAGCGTGTTGATGAAGGTTGTACGTCCGGTCCCAGCCTTGCCGCACACCATCAGAGTCAGTCCGACCCCTGATCAGTGGAAGGATGATGTTGGTCAGCCTTGAGGGAAGCAAGAAGGAAGGGCAGTCGCCCGCCACGACGGGCCGACCTCACGCTGGCGAGCATTGAGGCGACCTCTGCTCCATCGCGACCCCTGGCTTCCAGTCCCTGAGCCCAGGCGCCCAGGATACCAGTGCTAGCACCACCAGACCTCATGGTATGGCGGGTCGCCGGCAGTCCAGCCGAGAGAAGGTCGAGGGGGAGGTCAAAGCGCGCAGCAGCCCAGGTAAGGCGATGGACGCTGGAAGGATGGTCGCGACGTGCCTTTCTTCAGAGACTTTCTTCCTCCTCGAGAACGACCGGCCATGGACATCTTGAGGGGTAGCTGTGCAATCCTGCGCGGGTGGACGAACAAGAAGAGGGCGGGGAAATGTGGTTGAAAGGGAGCTTGCTGCCTGCGCCCAAGCCCTGACCCGTCCCTCCAACGTTAAGCCTTCGTAAGACGTTTTCGACACGCCAGACTATGCTCAGGACCCTGCCGAGGCTCTCTTTGGCGGCCAGGACCACGCCGGACAAGCAGCAGCTGTTCAAGTACCTCGTCTACGCCCCAGACTGCAACGACAAGGACGGCCTGCAGCGTCGGCTCGCGGTACGGCCTCGACACATCGTGCACGCGGTCGACAGCTACGGCGCCGGTCACATCAGTGCGTCGGCAGCTCCTCTTCACCCTCACAGAAGGCTGCTAAGCTTGTCGTACGGGTCTGCAGAGATGGGAGGCGCTTTTCTCTCGTCAACCGAGCACCCCTCGCCGCCGTCCGACACGTCGAGCCCTCCCCCGTTCGCAGGCTCCATCCTCGTCCTCGCTGCTGAGTCTCTCGAATCTGCAAGGAGCATCGTCGAGGCGGACCCGTACTACAAAGAAGGCGTCTGGGACCGGGAGAAGCTGGAAATTCGCCCGTTTCTGGAGTTTCCTCTGGCGCAGGAGCACGCAAAGTGAGGTCGCGCGGCGCTGCAGTCTTGGCCGACGTCTGGCGGTGCTGACTTGCAGCCCACTCCCTTGCTACAGGAGAGTGTCGACCTAGAGACCACGGGACGCCTGAGTTTGAAGCGCTTTTATCCACTGGAAGTCTAGGACCGCGGCGCGGCAGAGCGGCTGGACTTCGCGTTCGGCGCTGCGCACCTTGCCGCCTGTTCTGCGGCGCGAGTCCAAGCTCAGTAGCAGACTTCTCCTGTTAGACCTGTAGACGGCTGATGTAATGGTCCTACTTATCGCCCCAGAGAAAGGTGATGTCGCAAGGCCCGGAAACGCAGCGCAGGCGGAGCTAAACCCGACCGCGCAGTGCATGCAACCACAACCTCGCTGGTTCCTCACACGCCATCGTCAATTCGCCTTGTCTGTCCACGTGTATTCCATGGACAGACAAGGCGACTCCTGCTGACCTCCCGAACTCCACCCCCGTCGGGCGCTTGTCTGAAGATGACTGAAGCCTACTCCGCGGGGCGGGCAGCAGGTCAAGCGGCTGTACTACGCTGACAGCCAAGCAGGAGGGTCCTTGGTCGGGTGCCGACAGCAGGAGAGCTGGCTAGCGGAATCGCGCTCACTGCGCTCACTACCTCTGCCCAGTGCGGCGCGTGGTCCAGCCGAGCTGGCAGAAGAAGCCGTCCTTGTCTTCTCCGCGCGCGGACCTTTATCTCCGAAGATGCGTCAACCGCCATCTTCAGGCTCTTCGCCGACGCTGAGAGCTCACGCTGAAGCAACACCCAGAAATATTCCCTTCACCTCCTCTCGTGCCACAATAACCACTTCGCAGCTGTTGAAGTATCTCGTCATCGCCCCCGACCGCATCAACGGCGGCTTGGAACGTCGGTTCGCCGTCCGCGACCAGCACGTCCGAGGTGTGCTCGACAACTACGCCGCCGGCCTCATCTGTGCGTAGACATCTTGGTCTGACAAGAGCAGTGGCTGATCTGCCTCTCCCTCGGTCGGTAGTGGTAGGAGGAGCCTATCTTTCGACGCCAGAGCACCCTTGCACTGCCGACGCCGCAAGTCC
Source organism: Cystofilobasidium ferigula (assembly GCA_014825675.1). Taxonomy (NCBI): domain Eukaryota; kingdom Fungi; phylum Basidiomycota; class Tremellomycetes; order Cystofilobasidiales; family Cystofilobasidiaceae; genus Cystofilobasidium; species Cystofilobasidium ferigula. The sequence continues at coordinate 76,745 of MVAM01000043.1, read as the reverse complement.
GCCCCAGATCGGCGGCTCCATAATCATCATCTCAGCATCCTCATTGGCCGCCGCGCGCGAGCTGGTCGAAGCAGATCCTTTCTGGACAGAAGACGTCTGGGACCGGGCTCGTGTACAGGTGCTGCCGTACCGCGAGTTCTCACTTGCGCAGGAGTGTGCCAAGTGAGCTGCGCTATGTTCGCCTCGGCAGACAGATACCAACACTGATCGCGACTGGCTGGTTTGATTACAGGAGAGAGCCCGCGTGAGAGCATCTGGCGTGTCTAGATGCATGTCTATTGAGTACAACCGGGTACAACAGCGCCTCCTGTCTCTATCCCACCGCCCGCTCTCTCCCCGACCCTATCGACACCCGCTGAGATCAGTACGCGAACTCGATCCCCTGCTTCCTCCTGTACTTGAGATGCACGTCCCCGCTCTGTCTAAAGACGTGCTTGACGGCCGCGAGCGTCATCTTTGGTGGAACGACGACACCGGCGCACAGAATCTCGATCACGTCCTCGGGCTTAAGGTTGTCCTCGTCCGTTTCGTGCGGCTGGTGCGCGTGCGTCGCGTGCATTGGCGACGTGGGCGGGAGACGCGAGTTATGCCGCTTTGGCGAGCCCTGAGGGGTCGGGGCAGCGCTGTTGCCCGAGAGGGAGACGGCGCGCGAGCGAGGAATGCCCATGCCGAGGCGGTCCACGACCTGACGAAGGCAAGAGAGTGATCAGCGACAGCTGTCCGGGATCAACGGCGGAGAAGGGAACGCACGTAAGTCGAGATCTTGCGCGCTCGAAGCGCACGGTTTGCCGACAGATGGCTGTTGCTGAATCATGGAAGATGAACGTTGATCAGCACTTGGACGAGAAAGGAGGAGAGCACGAGGCAATAAACGCACCCTCCCGGCATCTCGGCAAGGTCGTCTTTGTCTTCAGGCTCGAGGATGAAGCTGATCTTGACGGGGTCCTTGTGGAAGCTCCTGCCAGTGAGGAGGAACTCGAGTACCCACGTCGGCAGCGCCATCTCGAGCGTATCAACATCGACCGCGGTCGTGGAAGCCAGGCCGCGATACGTCACAGCCCAGGCGCCGGCGTCTTTGGACTCCTCGTCGATAAAGATAGTTGCGTCGGGGAAGCTGGTGATGAAGGGAACGTCGGTCGGGTTCGGCGGCGTGACCTCCTGCGCGAGGAGGTTCTCGAGCACGCGCCGCTGGTAGCGATCCGCTTCCGAGAGACCGGGGTACTGCAAAAGAGGCGACGACAGCGTCAGCGGCATTGCATGAGGCGTGGACTGTGAAATCTGGCACACCTTCTCGTCCTCAGCTAGCTTTGCGCTCTGATCCTCGGTCATCTCGGCAACAGGCGCGGGCGTCGCGACAATTGCAGCGCTCATTTTCTTGCTCTTGCCAAGACTCTTGAACTTGCCGAGGAACGAGCCGCCAGGGGTGACGATGCCAGGTGTCGTCGCGGCCTCCATACTGGACTGGGTCGGCGACGTGGGCGCCTCATCCGTGCCCGCTGGACCGACGGCGGACGAAGCGGAAGAGAAGCGCCTTTGAGTGGACGCCGAGCGGCCGAGAGCCATCGAGAAGTAGTCGCGACTGCTTCCGCCGCTGCTAGTGACCGAGGGGGGCGCGACCGGCTGAGGGCTGCCCGGGGCGACGAGACCGCGGGCTTTAGGCGTCGTCGCCTCAGCCGGTTGGGGGTTGGGGTGCAAGCGGGGGCTGATCTGCCCGCTCGCCGGCGCCGAGACGACCGAGGAGAATTGGAAGAACTCGCTAGCCTCAGGAGCGAGAGCCGGAGTCATGGCCGGTGTAGCGAGAGCCGAGAGTGCGCCGGGTGTCGTCGTGCCGCCCACGGAAGGTATTTTGAAGGACGACTGAGGAAAGGAGATCTGCGTCGGTGCCGAAGCGCGCGTGATGCCGGTGTTAGGCAATAGGGCGGTCGTGGTGCTGCCGGACTGGTAGCGCTTGATTTCGGCATCGACAAACCCGGCAAACAGGTTGGCGAGAAGTAGCTTGCCAAGCGAAACTGTTGTAACGCGGGAATCTGTCAATTCAGAGTCGGATGAGGGGAAGTGGAGCCTGTGCGCACCCCGCTGGTCCTCCCTAAAGTTACCCTCGACGGCATCTCCCAGCTCGTCGACGTGAATCTCGGCGTCGAAGCAGCGGCCCTGCTCCATATGGATGCCGAGCGCGCCGATCTTGGTGTCAACCGTGCACCAGGCAGGGACAACAGCCTCGCCTTCGATGCGCTCCTTGACGAGCTCGAGCGCACCACGTGGCGTGAGGGCGGGCGCGGGGGCAGGTGCATGGTCCTGGACGTGCGCTTCGAGGACGTCCTCCTGCGCAATGAGGCCGAGACAGGTGCCGAGAACGATGTTCCATACAGCGATGACTGCGGGGGAAAAGAGCGTCAGCTCGAAGCGAAGATCCTCTATCTGTGCAATGCGCACCTCCGGTGGTCGAGAGGGTGATGGCGTGCTGCCGGTCGTTCAGCATCAAGCTCCGGACGAGTCCACTGCGACCCTTGATGATGTCGGCCGGGTCATGCCGGAGCGGCACCGCCTCGCTGACAACTTCGCGCTCCTCGAACTCAAAGCGCGCCTCCCGCTCCTCGTCCGCCGAGGACGGTCGCGCTGGACCGGGTGGCGGCGTGTCACCCACCGTCGGTGGAAGCTCCGCATGGTGGACCTTGGGCGTTGGGTTGCCCGAGTGCTCGCCGCTTGGCTGGGCGTAAAACTTGGTCGACGATCGGCGAGGAAGGGACACTCCCGAAGCAATGGAATGGCGCGAGTGACTGAAGCCGAAGGAGCCATACGGCGAGTCAGGCTGGCCGAGCGAGACGAGCGACTCGTAGGGGACGCCGTCGAGCGCGGGCTTGCGCTGCCCCTGCGCGGGCTGGCGCTTCCCCTTTGCGGACGCAACTGGGGTGGCAGTCTGCGCTGACACGGAGCGCGTGGCAAAGGGGAGGATGGACGGCGAAGGTCGATGCAGGTTGGCGAGCGGGCTGCTCAACATCGCGCCGCCCAATCCAGCAGGCGAAGGCGCATGCGGCTTGAGTGCGAAGGCGACGGTAGACTCGCGCGAGAACGTGCGGTCAACATTGAGATGACCCAGGTGTGGGTCGTCAAGCGACAGACGCTTAGTCATGTTGGCCAGGGTAGCGGTAGGTTCGCCCGACGGTTCAGCCAGGATGGAGGATGGCTGCTGCGGAGGGGACCGCGCCCAAGCCTGCCCGAGCGGACCCTCCTCCTCAGCCTCCTCTTGCTCACCGTTGTCCAGGCGCGATGAAGCGTCCGGGCGCAATGAAGCAGGACGGAAGCCCGGCACGCGCCTCGTCCGCGACCCAATGTCCTTCCACAGATGGACGTCCGACGAGCTCGTGCTCGTCCACACCCACTGGTCGTCGAGGCTGACGATCTTGTTGATGCCGACGCTGCCGCGGCTAGCGAGCGGTGACAGGGATGCAGCCTCGCCCTCCTGGTTGAGCATGCGGTCCGCGCCCTCCTGGCAAAGCACGTACGATTCGCCCTGCGGGATTGAGGAGCACCGGGAGAGATCGGTGACCGAGACAACGCCGGAGCGGTCGCCGGCGTAGAAGCGCTCGAGGTTGGGATGCGTCGAAGCGAGCGACCATACAGAGTCCGAGTGGTGCGTGAAGGTGTGGATGACGCGCTCTGCGAGGCCGAAGCAAAGGAGGCGTCAGGATGGTCGGCAGGCGGCGGACGGGAAACGAACGCACGAGCACTCATCGACCAGAGCTTGACAGTCGCGTCCGCACTGCCGCTGAGCATGAAGCGACCATCCTCAGACAGAAGCAAGCTTCGGACGTTGTCCGTGTGACCGACGAGCTTCGCGATGCGCTTGGCGCCGCCCATGCGCGGGTCCCAGACGTTGATCGTCTGCTCAGGACTGCCGGAGGCGACCATGCTACCGCTGTCGTTGGTTGCGAGTGAGTAGATGCTGCTCTTCTCGGTGCGCTCCACAGACTGGTTGAGCACGAGCAGCGGTGCCGCAGTGCCGCTTGACGAGGCGTGCGCGAGCGCAGGCAGCCCAACGTCCCAGAGTTTAATGCAGCGATCAAAGCCGCCTGATGCGACCCACGACTGGTGCCGCGAGTGTGCGAGGCATTTGACGAAGTCGGTGTGCGTCCCAATAACTGTCGAGGACGTCGAGTGGTCGGCCGAGTGTGGCGACCATGCGCGTATGGTGCGGTCGGACGAGGCAGAGATCACTACACCCGTCGAGCATGGATCAGCGGATCAGCCTACGGAGCTCAATAACACGGGAGGATAGTCGTACATGTCCGATTGAGGTTCGTGAGGAGGATGTCGTTGACCCAGTCGGTGTGAAACTGGCAGCTCTGACGGAAGGATGCCTGAGGAGCGGGCTGCGGGCGCGCCGAGGCAGCATGCAGGCAAGTAGAGTTCGTCAGCGCCTCTGAGATTGGACAGCGTAGCTCAGAAGAAGCAGGATACAGGACAAACCTCGCTCTCGGCGTACTGCTCGACCTCCCAGCGCTCCTCAAAGGGAATGTTGTCCCGCCCGTCGGCGTGCTGGCCGTCGGTCGCCTGCGACGCTCCCGCTCCGTCCGACGCGCCCTCCTCGTCGCCTTCATCCTCGCCGTCGACGCCGAGCTCGTTCCATCGGACCCATTCCGCCTTGCCCCTACCCTCGTAGCCGTCCCTGATGCTCCGCTTGCGCAGGCGCATGCCGAGCTCCCAGCCGGCAAGAAGGCCGTCGCGCCCGCCCGTGTAGAGGATGCCTTGCGGCGCATCCCTGCCCGCGAGCTGGGTCGAGGTGTCAAGTGCGAGCGCAGGAACGCCCAGAGAGTGCTGTGGGTGGGCCGAAGGCGGGTCGATGGACGCGTGCGAGCTCAAGGGCGGGTGGTCGGACGGGAAGAGGAGGGGAAAGGGCGAACCGTTGCGTGGATGGATGGACGACGGGAGCTGGAGCCAGGGCGGCGGCGACGGCGGGAAGGGCACGACGTAGGAGATGCGCCGCGTCGACGAGGTTGGCATCGCAGCCCGGGGATAGACCTGGGAGTAGGCGACTTGGGAGGAGGGTCAGGGTCGACGGCGGGAGCGAAGCAACGAAGCGGGGTCAAGCGCGCTCAGCTTGAGCGACGAGCGCACCGGTGATCCTCAGCCCACGACCTGCCTCACTTCTCCCGAGTCCTGCCGCCACAGGTCAGACCCAGCCAAGATCATCCGCAAGACTTTCTGCTCCGTGTGCTTTCAACGACACCGCTCAAGACGCGTTTGGCCTGATGATCGTCTTTCCTCGACTGGCGGCGGCCTCCTCCGCAGCGCTCGCCTTCGGCCGCCCGCCGGCCCATCACACGTCAAGGACGCTCGGCTTCCAGCTGCAAGCCTCGAGAAGACACGCGGCTACCTCCAAAGCGGGTAAATGACCGCCGTATGGTGTTATTAAGCCATCCGGTAGCCAGCCAGTCATGACAGGGACCGGGAAGGGCCCTTAACGGGGTCAGCCGCGGTCGCCCGCGCAGGCATCCCTCCGAAGGCTGGCAACCTCCCCTCTTCCTGCTCGTCCGCCAATCGCTCAGCCAGCAGCCTCTCACACTACGGCTAAATTTCACACTGGAGGCTCCCCACTCCCTTCCCGTCCGGCCACTCTTTCAAGCCGCTCGCCCGCCGCCGACCGCAGCAGCCCCTTCTCCGCCGAAGTCCGCACCTCGCGTCCCTTCAAGCCAGAACGGGTGGTTCTCACTTTGTCGCGACACAGCAACCAGTCCACACATCGAGTTGGGACATCCGTCCTCTCACGTCCCCAGAACGCAAGGTCGTGCCGGACGACGATCCAGAGGAGGGTGTCGTACACAGGCCAAGCGAGCTACATAAGTGGTTCTGGACACCGTCGCCGTTCAAGCAGGCGCTCGTCGTCCTGAGCGTGCTGAGCCTCCTCAGCATGATCCAGTACGATCGTCTTCTCACTGTTCAACCTTTTGAAGCCTCGCTGATGCATGATGTGTTATGCGCGCAGGTTCGGAGACGTTTCCAGGTCTCGGCATCAAGCGCAGAATCGATCAGTTCTTTGAAGGCGAACCTAAGGCGCCGTCGGCCTCGCCAACGCCTGCTGCCCTTCCGCAGGCTTGTACGCCTGTAGCAGCAGCGCCATCGCCGTTGCCACTTCTAACGTTGTCCAAGCAGCACGTCACCACAGCGGCTGAGGCGAAGTCAGGATGGGGGTCCAAGCTTTAGTGACGGCGCTGATGAAGGCTGAGCATGTGAATAGTACAATGTGTGTGCATGCCCTCCCTGAGATGAGGGAGGTAGTGGGGGGTCGAGAAGAAGGCAATGAGAGAGTCCAGGCACATTTCAGGCGCTCGAGTCGGCGACCTTGATGACGACCTTGCCCGTGTTGTTGCCCGAGAGCATGTCGCTGAAAGCCTGAGGGGTGCTCTCGAGCCCGTCGACGACCTGCTCGGCCGACTTGAACGTGCCATCCGCAAGGCCCTTGGGGATCGTCGCGTAGAAGTCCTCGACGTAGTCGTCCTCAAACTCGCTAACAATGAAGCCGCGGATGCTGAGGCCCTTGCCGATGACGCTCATGATGTACTGCGAACGCAACCAGCGGCAGAGAAGCGAGTCAGCGAACGGTAAAGGTTCGACGGCAGGGCTCTAAGAAAGAGCGCACCTTGAAGGCGTACGGCTCGCCGCCGTTGTAGGCCGAGATCATGCCGCACTCGATGGCGCGTCCGCCACGCTTGGAGGCGGCGAAGAAGGCGTCAAGGGTAGCGCCGCCGACTGCAAAGGCACACAGCGAAGACGAAGCGGCAGGTCAGCAAAGGAGAACGCAGTAGTGCGAGCGGCAGCAAAGGGGAATGAAGGAACGCACCGCCGTCCCAGTAAATGTCGATGCCGCCAAAGTCCAGCATCTCCTTGAGCGTGTCGCCGGTCTTGTAGTTGAAAGCCCGGTCGACGCCGAGCGTCTTGAGGTGCTCGACCTTCTCCTCCGAGCCCGCGCTGGCGATGACCCTGCAGCCGGCGTTCTTGGCGATCTGGCAGACCATCTGCCCGACGGGACCGTACGCGGACGACACAAAGACGTTCTCGCCCTTCTTGGCGTGCGCGAGCGCCTTGAAGCCGTACATAGCCGTCTTGCCGGCTGGTGAACCAGTGCAAGGTCACGGTCAGGTCAGTCATGAGTTGCTGCGCAGAATGACATCACCGACCGCAAGCACCAGAGCAGGGACGACTCACGCATGCCGGCCGAACCGACCCAGGCCGACCAGGGCAGACCCTCCGTGTTCTCAATCACGCGCCAGGCACCTGATGGGCCGAGCGAGCTCGTGTCGGGCACCGACACGACGTCGTACTGCTTGAAGTTGAAGATGCCGTACAGCTTCTGGCCAGGCTTGTACTCGGCCTTGGTCGACTTGACGACCTCGACGACGGCAAAGTTGTTGATCGGCTGGCCGAGGTCGAACGCCGGCGTGTACGACTTGGTCTCGGCAGACCGCATCTTGCCGCGCAGGTACGGGTCGAGCGACAGGACGAGCGTCTTGACCAGCAGCTGGTTCGGGGCGAGCTCGGCGTCGAGGTCGATTGTCTCGCTCTTGTCGACGGCAAGGTGCTCGCCGGGGACGGGCGTACCCGAAGGCACGGCCTTGAAGATAACACGCTCGTTGGTGATGGGGCTCATGGCGAGAGGGCGATGAGATGGAGTAGAGTAGGGTAGGGCAAGGGTGGAAGGTGATGGAGGGTTGGACTGAGGAAGGAGGAAGCGGTCGGCGGTCAGCGGTCGGCCCTCCTTCAAAGCAGCAGCCGAACGTGCTCGAACGCCGGATGCTGCCTCAGCAGCTGCGGGTCGGCTTTCATCAAAAGCCGCTTACCGAAGACGGGACGGTGGAGGGGGGAGGGGCGCACAAAGTCGACGCGACGACATCTCGACGGATGACGCCGGCCGAGGCGCTGATGACAAAGAGCCCGAGGCTCGCAAGTACTGCGATGATCCTCTCCGAGGTCTCGAGGCACTCGAGTACTGCTCGGGATGCAGGAGCAGGGGTTCGGGTTTCAACGAGAAAAGGCAGGCATGACTATCGCACACGAAAGGTCGTCAAGGTCGGGCAGGAGGCAACAGGAAAAGGGAGACGACACGAGGGCGTCGCGCAGGCGAGGGCTGCTGCGCGCCGACCAACCCGCCCAGTCCGCATGGGACGAGAGGTCATCAGGAAGCTTTGTACGTTGTCGAGAGGAGCGGAAGATGAGATGGAGCTCTCCGGCCTGATCACATGTACCACATCTGCGTGCGGCAGAGACAGAAGAGAGAAGAGGTGTCAGCAACAGGGGCGCTCGGCGCTACATCTGCAGCAAAGGACGCACGACCGAGTCGAACGCAGGGTTCTTGGCCAGCCTCTCTTGGATGAGGAAGGGCAGGACCTGCTGCGACTGCGTGCCCAGTCCAGACGCCGCGGTAGACCGCTCGAGCGCGTCCGCGTCGTAGACGATGGGACGCGCGGCGGTGCATATCACATCCCTTTCGACCCGATGGAAGGAAAAAAAGGGTCAGCGACACCCCCTTTTGCGCTTCATGCAGCAGGACGCACGCATAGTACGCCGGCGGCACGAGCGAGACCGAGCGTGTGGCCCTCGCGTACGAGTAGCAGAGGCTGCAGCGCGCGAAAGCGAAGGAGAGGTAAGTCAGCCAGATGCGCAGGCGGGTGCACAAGGGCACAGCGCACTTGTTGGTCAGCCGCTGGATCTCTGCGAGCGCGCAAAGTCCGATGTCAGCTTCGTGAGCGGGATGCACATCGAGTGAAGCAACTCACGATCGGGCGTGAACTTGTTCTCGTCGACGATGACCGAGTAGCTAAGGGCGAGGAGAAGAGAAGGGTGAGCTCCGGCAACGCTCATCAGCTCAAGCGCAGGAGGGCGCACTGAGTTGGTCGCGCCGTGCCGACGAGGCCAGCGTGGGCTGCAAGCAGACGTGTGAAGGGTCAGTAGAATTGCTCCTCTGGGCGGCAGACGGAAGACGCACCCTGCAGGTAGAAGTCGCTCGTGAGGACCGACGTCTTGCGCGACCGCAGCAGGTCAGCGTCACCGCGCGCGAGCGAACAAGAAGCGCATGGAGGGTACGCACGACCTTTGTGTCGACGACGGTGCCCGCGGGCAGATTCTGCAAAGAAGAGGACGGTGCGATGTCAGGCGCAGTTCGACAGCGAGAGGAGGAGCACAACGGCGACGCACGCCGGACTTGTCGACGTCGTTCTGGCTTGTCGCATAGAAGCGCAGGTGGTGGCGCTTCCCGCAGATCACGTACGTGATGCGAGGCTTGTACTTGGGGTCAATGGCCTTGAAGGCCTCGCGCATGGCCGCGATCTCCTTATCGACGACCTCCTCGAACTGGCCCTCGGACACGCCGTCCCGGTAAAAGATAATGCGGGTCGGGGGCTTGTCCTTGTTGGCCGTACGGTAGGCCCTGCGCGCAGAAGAAGGGGGTTCAGCACCGGCGCTAGTGGTGCAGAGAGAGCTAGCCAGCAGTACCGGAGCAGGCCCATCGTCATGCGCTTGAGGTCCTGGATGATCTCGCTGCAGTCCCGGCGGAGCGTCGCCTTTCGTCAGTCGGGCCAACCCAGAAGGCGAGCTGAGAGAAGGACGGGACGCACACCCGGCCCGTCTGGAGGCGCACCTCGGCGCGGTACTGCGTGTTGGTGCCGTTGGTCGTCGCGACGACGGCGGCGATCGAGGGCGGGATGGAGTCGCCCTGTCCGCGGGTGGGCGAGTGCGTGACCTACATACGGCGTTCCTAGCTGTTAGCACGCGGCGAAGCGTAAGAGAAAGGAGGAGGAGGCGCGACTCACATCGGCGCCCATGATGATGGTCTCCCCGTCCACGCCGGGCATGTCCGGCAGCGCGAGCGCGTGCGTCACGCCGCCGAGCTTGGCCTGCACCTTGAGCGCGACGTTGGAGCAGTACTGCGGCAGGCCCTTCTCGGCGCGCGGCCCCGAGATCTTGGCCGAGAGCAGGCACTGGGTCGCGACAGCTGCGCGTTGGATAGGGGCGGACGTCGTCAGCAGAAGCGCAGGGGCGGGGTCAGGAGGTAGAAACGCACGCTGGGGGCCGTCCATCCTGCCAGCAGAAGCGCAAGTCAGCATGACTAGGGAAGGGGAGCCCGCGCGAGAAGCGAAAGACTGACACTGCGAAGAGAGAGCACAGGACGCAGGACAAGAGGCATATCAGCGCTACCCTCCATTTGCGCATGAATTAGCGGCCGACTCACTCGCCCACCGCTTGACCTCCGAGTACAGGTTCGGGTCGTGACCGGGCAGGATGCAGACGATCAGCTGCGGATCCACTGACTTGCCCTGCATCAACCGGCCTCCGAACGGTGCGCAATCAGCAAAAGGATCCCGAACACCCATGAGGGAAGAGGAGAACGCACCGCAGCGTGGGCAGCCCGGGCGGCCTGGCCCATCCCGGCCTGTAGAGAAGTGCGAGCGTCAGGGCCGCATGGAGGCCGGTGGAAGGGGAAGAAGGCGAGGACGCACCTTGACTTTACCGAGCTCGTGCGCGTTGAAGCGCTCGATGATGGGCGGGGTTCGGTTGTCGACCTGTATGCCTGTCACGAGCACCGGCCTTCCATCGTCAGCGGTGAAGCCGAGCGACCTAGAGCAGCGCCGCAAGCCTCACCGCACTCGACGAGCGTCCCGACGAACGTCTTGACGAAGGCCTCGAGCTCGGGCTTGCGCAGGTTGCCGTCGAACGAGATGAGCGCCCACGCACGGAGCGGCGCACCGGGCTTCTGGAACTTGACGCCGCGCAGGTTCCATGCGCCGTTGCGGGGCTTGAGCGTTTTGTTGTTTTTGTAAAGCACTGTACGCGGGTCAAATGGTCAGTGAGAAGCGTGGGCGGAGAGGGGGGAAGGGGAAGGAGGGGGGGGGGGTGGGGAAGGAGGACAGACCGGACGGCGAGTCGAGCACACGCGCGTTGACGTTCATCATGCCCTTGTCGACATCGAGCCCCCAGCTCTGGAGCTTCTTCGACTTGTCGTACGCGAGCTCCGCGCGCCACTTGTCCGTGTTCTGCTTGCGCTGGTTGGGCTGCGCGCGTTGAGCCGCGGACGAGCGCGTCAGAGCGCGCGCTTTTTCGCCCAAGAACGAAGGAGAGGAGGGCGCACCGGAAGCGCGGTTTGTTTGATCATCTCCGAGGTCTGATCAGAGCTCAAGCGGACGGGCGGGCTGCGTGAAGGATGCTACAGAGTCAGCCGGAGAAGCGGACGATGGCAGCACAGCAACGCACATCGAGTGGTTCGGCGAGAGGTTGACGAGCTCCATCGGCACCATCGCCTTGCCCTTGACTGTACCACTTACCCGTCAGCCTCATCGCCTTCAGTTGCGTACAGCGACAGAGGCGAGGACGCACAGAGGACGGCCGGCAGACCCGGGTAGCGCAGGTGGATGTTGTACTGGCTCGCAAAGTAGTCGACGAGCGACGTCTCGCTCCCGTCGCGGTCGCGGAACTTCACCTGGCGCACGGGGATTGTCGTGATCGACTCGATCTTGAACTCCTTGTGCGGCGAGCGGTAGGTGAGGGTGAAGCTGAGCCGTGCGCGATCGGCAATCGTCAGCCGTCGCGCACGGGAGGGTCAGAGGAGGAGGGAAAGACGCACCGCGCGCCCTTGAGCAGGCGCTTCAGGTTGACAATCTGATTGGGGTTGAGGCTCGTGAGCGTCTGGTGCCCGCCGCCTCCGCCTCGTCCGCCGCGGTCGCGTCGTCCGCCGCGGTCGCCCCGTCCGCCGCGAGGTCCGCCGGCGCCGCCGATGTTGAGCACGCGCATGGCGACCTCGATGAGCGGGCCCTCCCTGACGAACGCGGTGTGCGCAGTGTCTGTGCATCGGCCGAGGGGGGGGGGTTAGCCAATCTCGTCCCAGGGGAACAGCTCGACCACGCGCGACGCACCGAGGTTGATGAACGGCGGCCCGCCGTTGCCCGGCCTGACGCTCGCAAAGAAGCCCTTGCCGACGACGGCGCCGCCGGGTAGCTCGCCGCGGTCCTTATCCGAGAAGAAGCGGTTGCCGCCGCCGCCGACGGGCGTGTACTTTGTTGTCGGGTCCGCGCGGATGAGGACGTTGAGCGCCATGAGCGTCGTGAGAGCGACGGCTGCCCAACGGTGTGTCACACTGCTGTCAGAGGGCGGGTGAGGAGAGCTGAAACAGGCCGAGGCGGACTGACACTGCACTTCGAACGCCGGCACCTTCCCCTCCGAGTATGCCTTCAGCACGCTCGAGTCAATCACCTGCACCTGGCTGAACGAGACGGTCCACTTGCGCCTGTCCTCGGCTGTCGGCTTGCCCTCGCCCCCCGCAGCGGCAGCTGGCGTGGCGACGGTCGCGGGCGCCTTCTTGCCCTTCTCGGAGGCGGCGGCCTTGGGTGCGGAGGGCGGGCCGTCGAGGTCGGGCAAGTCAATGGTAAACGACTGCTTGGCGCTCGGGAAGGGGTTAACTGCAAAGGTCCAGCGTCAACGAGGGCTCAACAGAGCGAAGATGGAGTGAAGAGCGAAGATGGAGTTGAGAGCCTTACCGGTGAACGCTGTCGGCATGGAGGGCCGCTCCCGTCAGCCCCGCGCTCGCTGCGCACAAACGAGTCGGATCAAGCGCACCGTTCTTCTCTCCGTCGAACGCCATCGCCTCGAACGTCTTGACGTGCTTCCCGCCGGGCGCGGACTCCTGCGCCTCGAGCACGTGGAAGATGCGCTGGAGCAGCGCCTTGGGCTTCTTCTGCCCGCCCGCCGCTTTCACGAGCGGGTCGAACCGGACGTCGAGGTGGTAGATCGGCCTGTGCACACGCGAGAACGTCAGTGCGAGAGGAGGGTGAGGATGAAAGGGGGCAGGTACGCACTTGGGAGGGCCGAGGTACTTGAACTCGTACGCGTTGGCGGCGACCTGGATGGGCCGGCCCTTGGTGCCGAACCCTGCGCAGGCACGGAGCACCGTCAGTCCAGCAGCGCGTGCACGCGCGGGGGGCGATCGGTCAGCGTGGGGACGCACCGACTCGAGGCGTGAACTCTGCAGCAAGAGAAAATCAAGATTGTCAGCGGACTGGGCAGGGCGGAGACGGGGGAAGGAAGGCGCCTGCAACGAAAGGCGGAGAGGCGGAGCGGTGAACCCTTCCCTCCCTCTGCCCCCCCCCCCCTCAACCCCCTCAACCTACGGCCTTCACCGCGACCCATCTGCGCTCGCCGAGGACTGAAGAAGGGGGGGTTGAACACGCACTCTTGAGGACCATCGCCTGGGCTCAAGGAAAGCAAGGGGGGGAGGGGGTCAGCGTTGCTGGCGGCGGCTGAGATGAGGACGGACCTCCATCTCGCCCATGAGGCGGTTGATGCTGTCCTCGTTGGTGCGCTCGTGCGAGGCGGCCATGGCGGAGTGGGGTGAGGAGGAGGGGGGGGTACGAGCACTGAGCTGCGAGTGCGATGCGTCCGGGGCGCAACAGGCACGCACGCAGGGCAGCGCGCGTCTGTCGAGTCCGTCCGTCGGCCGTCTCGATCGCCCCGCCCCTTTGTGTTTCAGGCGGGCGGCCGAGAAAGGGGCCGACCGACCCCCGTGTTACGGTAGTTACGCGTAACTCCCCACTCCCCCCTCTCGCGCGGCAGTGGATGCGTCCTCGGCGGGCCCACTTGCTGGGTTGGTCCATCGCGCGGGAATCTCTCTCTCTCGCTCATCTCTCTCTCGCAGCGCTCAGCACCCCATGACCGGCGGAAGGAGCATCGTCCGTCCCTCCATCGCGCCTGGGGCCCCGCCCGCTGTTCTCTCGCCTCGGTCGAGCTGACCGTCTCCCTCCCTCTCGCATGGCAGTCCCGCGTGTACGCCGACGCCAACGAGCGCATGGGCAAGTCGTGGTGGGACTACGGTGCGTCGCTCTCTGCTCTCTGGGTCGCGGGGCTCGCCGAGTCGAGCGGGGAGAGCAGGTGGATGTGAAGAGAGCGCTCGGGGGGATGGCAAAGACCTCTCGGGACGGGAGCCACGCCGCGCGCGCACAGGCCGCTCAGGCCGCCGTGCTGCCTGGCGGTGCACACAAGTCTTCAACGAGGTGTCGAGCGCGCCCGGCGGGCCGACAGAGGGAGGTGGGGGGGGGGGGGAGGACACGAAGAGACGGAAGAGAGGTCGCTCGAGCTTGCAGGAGCACCTCGCTGACCGTCCCTCCTCTTCCAACCCCCGCCCGCCCGTCTCTTTTGCTCGTTGACAGACAACCTCCAGGTCCAGTGGGGCAACCAGGAGCACTACGAAGTGATCCGCAAGGTTGGCCGGGGTGCGTCGAGTCCCTTTTCTCTGGCGCAGGCGCGCGCTGCTCGGTGAGCTCCTGCTCAACTCCTGTCCTGCTTCTTTGCGATACTCAGGCAAGTACTCGGAGGTGCGTCTCGACTCTCTCCCCCCTGTCCCCCCATAGGCTCGCGATATAGTCGCTGAGGTCTTCTTCATGTTGGCTCGGCAGGTGTTCGAAGGCGTCACGCTGCCCTCGACGTCCAAGTGCGTCGTCAAGGTGCTCAAGCCTGTCAAGAAGAAGAAGATCAAGCGCGAGATCAAGATCCTCATGTGCCTCGCCGGCGGGCCCAACGTCATCAGCCTGCTCGACGTCGTGCGGGACGTGCAGGTGCGTTCCGGTTTTCCTGCTGGGCTGCTTGCGTGAGCGAGGGACAGGTGGGCTGGGAGCGTCGCAGGGTTCCGCGTCGCCGCTCGCGAGGACAGCGGCGGACGCGCGCCGGACCTGCTCGTGCTTCAGGGCGGGGTCGGCCAGGTATCGGAACCTGGCTTGTCTTCTCCCCTGGGATGAAGGAGGGCAGGAGGATGGCAGGGGTTTCTCTTGTTCGCGTCGCGCGTGCAATCCTCTCCTAGCCTCCGTGGTGCCGCGCTGCGCCCATGCTTGCTGCGCCGATGGCATCCATCAAAGGCTGTGAACTGATGTTGTTGTTCTCCTCTTGATCCCACAGTCGAAGACACCGTCGATCGTTTTCGAGTACGTCAACAACACCGACTTCAAGGTGCTGTACCCCCGCCTGTCGGACTTTGACGTGCGGTATTACATCTTTGGTGCGTCGGAACGATGTTCTCTCATCCTTCGTACTCTTGTGTTGATCACCTCCCTCCTCAATCCGGCGCAGAGCTCCTCAAGGCGCTCGACTTCTGCCACTCGAAGGGCATCATGCACCGCGACGTCAAGCCGCACAACATCATGATCGACCACGAGCGGCGCCAGCTGCGGCTGATTGACTGGGGACTGGCAGAGTTCTATCACCCGGGCACAGAGTACAATGTCCGCGTCGCGTCGCGCTACTTCAAGGGGCCCGAGCTGCTCGTCGACTTCCAGGAGTACGACTACAGCCTCGACATGTGGAGCTTGGGGTGCATGTTTGCGTCGATGGTGCGGCTCCCTTTCCTCGCCCTTCCCCTTTCCTCGTTGCGTTTGTCTTGTTGACAGCTGCCTTCGTCGCCCCGCAGATCTTCCGCAAGGAGCCCTTCTTCCACGGTCACGACAACTACGACCAGCTTGCAAAGATCGCCAAGATCCTGGGCACGGACGAGCTCTACGCCGTGCGTCGTTCTCGGTCCGCTTTACGGCCGGCTTCATCGCCCTCAGCTGACCTCACCCTTCTATCTTCTTGGCGCACGGCAGTACCTCGAGAAGTACGACATCGACCTGGACCCGCAGTACGACGAGATCCTTGGCCGCTACCAGCGCAAGCCGTGGTCGCGGTTCATCACGTCCGAGAACCAACGGTCCGTCCTCCCTCCCCTTTTTCCCCTCACCCTCTCTCATCTGATACCCCGCGCACGGATAAACAGGTTCATCAGCAACGAGGCGATTGACTTCCTCGACCGGCTGCTGCGGTACGACCACCAGGAGCGGGTGACGGCCAAGGAGGCGCAGTCGCATCCGTACTTTGAGCCCGTGCGCGAGCAGGCCGCTGCGGCGGGTGGTGCGCCGCCGGCAGCGGCTTAATCTGCCCCCCCCCCCCCCCCCGTCGCTCGCCACCGCCTCCTCCCACATAGACAAGCGCTTTCCATGCCTGTCCGCCGAGGTCAGCCCCGCCCCGCGCGCTGGCTCTCCTCGAGCACCGGGCGTTCCTCATAAAGCTGCTGCCCCCCTCACCCCGCTCGTCCTGCATCTTCTCTCCCCACGCCCCCGCCGTGTCTGTATCAACGCCGTCTCACCCCCACCGTCTTTCCGAGGCGTCGCTCGCATGCTCCCCCTCAGCCTCGATCAGCGCACTCGCTCACGATCTCGAAATGACGAACGTCTCACTTCTCTCGCCCTGGCTGCAGCGGCCGCGCACGGCGAGCGCAAGGAAACGCCTGTGCGAGCGCGGTGAGCGGAACGAAGGGGAAGGTCATGATAGCACCTCGACGTCGTCATCGTCGTCGTCGCTGCTGACAACCACCGTCCTCCGGCGCTTCACGACACCGCTCTTTGCCGGCGGCCTGCTGACCGTCGGCGTGTCCTGCGCCTTCCGCTCGTCGTCATCGGCAGCGACAGCCGGCGCGCCCAGTGCGGGCTTGCGCTTCCGCGGCGGCGCAGCGAAGAAGTGCGAGCTGAGCGTCGCCTGCCCCTTCTCCGGCGGCGCCGTCGTCTTGCCCTTCCCCGCCTTTGCGCCGCCCGCTGCCTTCTTCGCTGTCGTCGGCGCCTTCCTCCCTCTTGCTGCTGTTGCTGCCGCTGCTGCCGACCACACCGCAGCCCAGCACTTCTTCCCCCCCGTGCCCATGTTGACCTCCCCTCCTTCCAGCTCCGCCCTCGTCACCCACCGCCCGCGCTCCACCTTCGGCTGGCGATCGGCCGCCTGCGCGCACAGCACCAGGTGCGCGACGTGTGCCGTCTGCGAGATGTGCGTGAACTGGTGGAAGACGGACCCGCGGGGCGTGTAGGCGTGCACGTCCGGCAGCGGGCCGGCGAGGAGGGCCGCGAGGTGCGAGAGGAGCGGGGAGGGCGGCGCGAGCGGGGCCGGCGCCGGTGGCGGGTCGGCCAGCGTCTGCGAGGGGAACTCGTACAGGCCCGCAAGGAGGCCTTGAAGCGGTTCGGGGTGCTCCCGCGTCAGCCTGCGTTTACGCCCGTGGCCCAACCGGAGCGGAAGGACGCACCCTTCTCCGGCCGCTTGACGACCAGAAACCAGCCCTCGTCCTCCTCCCTCCCCCGCTCGCGCCACTCGAGCACAGTGACGCGCACGTGCTCCTCGCGCGCCTTCTTCTTGGCCGCCTTCATCGGGTAGCGCAGGACGCCTTTGCTCGCGTCCTCGGGCGGGACGGCGGCGCAGAGCGTGCAGAGGTCTTCGATGTCGACCTCAGCAGGGTGAGAGGTGCTTGAGCCGGAGGCCTATCGTGCTGCGGGGTATCAGTGCTTATCCAAGGCACAGGAAAGGGCTGGCGTACCTCCTGGAAGGCCGCGCAGGACGACGACAACGGACACTCGTCGCACTTTGCCTCCGTCGGCTTGCAGATCGTCGCACCGAGCTGCAACACGGATGGGAAGGTCAAGATATCTGCGTGCGTCGCGCAGGAACACGGGAGAGACGCACCTCCATCAGCCCCTCGTTCCAGTCGCCGCCCATCCCCTCCTCGACGCCTTCGACGAGCTCCCGTGCCGCGACCCACATCGCCGTGCTGAACGCCTTGGTCTTCGGGTCTGCGTAGATTCCGAGGAGCCTGCACAGCACACGCTGCACGTTCCCGTCGACCTGCGCGTCACGGCGTACACGTTAACGGCATGCGACGCGGGGCAGGAGCTGCGCAGCGGAGCAAAACGCACAAGAGGCACCGAACGCCCGTAGACGATCGAGCTGATCGCGCCGGCCGTGTAGGGCCCGACGCCGGGGACGTGCTTCTCGAGCTCCTGTGGATCCGAGGGGAGGTTGCCGGAGTACGCGCCGACGACCTTCTGCGCGGCGAGGAGGAGCCGTGTCGCGCGCGAGTAGTCTTGGGATCGCGTCCGGCGAGCTCCCTGTCAGCTTCTCCCCCTCTTCAGGACGACCGATCTCGAGGACTCACAACCGAGGCCCGACCACAAAGCGTGCACGTCCTCCTGCTCCGCCTTCGCCAGGTCTCGAATGGTAGGGTACTGCGCATGCGTCTCGCGCGTCAGCACGCGCGCGCGTTCAGATCGGAGAGCCCGGGATGGGCCCGCTCGGGCGTGAGTAGAGACGCACCTTGAGCAGCCAGCGCTGGAAGTAGGGGATCACGGTGGCGACCTGGGTCTGCTGGAGCATGACTGCAAAGCCGGAAGTGGGGCAGGTCGGCAACAGACCTCGAGCGGCCGAGGGCGAGAGGAGGACGCGAAGGCTGCTGCTTACCTTCGGCGATCATCACCTGTCGAGCCGAGCTTCAGCTCTCGCCGCTCGAGCAAGAAGAGAAAGAGTAGGGACGTACCTCATAGGCCCACTGCCCGCGGCCCTCCTCGCCCAGCGTCCTGCGGTACTCGCTCCTGCTCACCCCGGGAGGGAGCGTCCTCCGCCACGGCATGTCGCGGCTCGCGCGGGCCGCGTGGAACCACTCGAGCAGTGCCTGCCGCGCAAGGGGGGCGATAAGCGTGGGAGAGTGGGTGGTCTTGGCGTGCGAAGCCGGGGGCATGGCTGCCAGCTGGAGAAGGAAGGGGGAGGAGGTGGTTGGCAGCGGTTCGCACGACGCGTCCTACATAGCGGCGACGGCAGCACCGCGCAGCGCGACTGACAGTACTACTCATGCACGAAACGTTCAACGCATGCTAGATCTCAAGCGCCTTCTGGAACCACTTTGCGACGCTCCGCTTGGCCGCTTTTGCCGCCTGCTCGACCTTCTTCGCGGCCTCCTCGAGCGGGTCGAGGTCCTCGTCCTCCTCGTCCTCGAACCGGACATGCACGCGCCCTCCCGCACCCCCAGCGTGCGCAAAGCACTCGTCGAGGCCCTCTTCACCCGCCCGAGATGGCTCGCCAGACCAACCGGTGGCCGGGCCAATGAAGCCGAGCTGCTTGCTGACGTGCGTGTAGGCCGCGCCGACGCCGGGCGAGAGGTTGACGGTGCCCGAGGTGGCGGTGAGGTGTGCCGGCCCGCGGAAGGAGCGCGGGAGGACGAGGAAGGCCGACTGGTGCACTGAGGACACCGCAATCGTGAAAGGTTGTTCTGGAGGGTAGCGCTGGGCCTGTAGAGGACATGAGAGAGGCCGTGCGCTCTTATCAGTGAGGTGGTTCTCGCTGCTGCGCCCGAAGAGACGCACGATGGTCCCCCCCACCGTCGAGTGTTCGCTCTTGCAGACGATCCGCACGCGCTCGTGCTTCTCGCCGTCCTTTAGGTCGTCCCTCCCAACGATGCCGAAGGCCGCCTTCACGCGTTCGTGCCGCGACGAGAAGTACACGTGCACGCGTCCGCCCTCGGCGTCCAGTTCGTCCGCGTACGTCGGCCGACCAGCGAACGACCCTGCCGGCGGGCGGGGCAGCGTAAGGTCGACGATGTGAGACGTCTGGATGGGGATGTTGGCACGCGACTGCGAGGTGTAGTACGAGCGCGAGGCACCGTCGAGGGAGGGCGGAGGGTCGGGGGAGGACGAGGCGTCGGCCACCTGCTCGATGTACGACCGCGGGCGCTGAAGGATGACAGCCCAACGCGGATCAGCTGCGAACGAAATTACGCCGGTTCAGATAGTACGGCGGAGACGCACCTCTATGCTGCTCCGGGCGGACCGCATCCGCCAGCCAGAGTGCCCTGGCACGCCGCCAATCGGGCTCTGCGGGTCGATGCCGCCGTCGTCGTCCTGACCGCTGTCGTCATCGTCGTCGTCGTCGCGAACCGCGAGCACAGCGACGCCGGCCGGCGCCTCGCCCTTGAGGACGGGGTCGTTGTGCGCGTCGTCTGCGGGCTTGGTGTCGCGGCTCATGACGGGGGAGGAGAGGCGGTCGTCGCCGTCAGAGGACTGACTGCGCAGCGCCCTCGCACGACCGTCGACCTGGGCTGGGCTGGAAGGGACGCCCCCGTCCGCAACCATCGCTCGCCTTGTCCCTGCTTTGCTAAGCTTTCGGTAAACTGCCTGTCCCTGCTCTGTTGTGGTCCTGGCTTCATGTGCTGACGGAGGGCTGAGGCCGTGTCGGACGGCGTGCAGGTCCATCGAGACGACCCGGCCAACCCCTGCGCCCTCCCTCCCCCCCCCTCTCCCTCGCTCTCCTTCCCTCAGCTCGCGGTCGCCGCCACCTGCCCAGTATGACCACGCCCATCACCGTCGTCCCCGTCGCCAGCCCGTCCTCTGCGACCCCACGACCGCCCAAGACTGCTCCGCGGAAGGACGCAACGAAGCTGGCCTTCCAGTTCGCGCCTTCCAAGCCGGGCGCGCAGGACCGCAACCTGCTGATCCTGCTGCATGGGCTGGGTGCGTGCTGCTCTCCGCTTATCCCTTGCTTTCCGCGGGTTGCGGCTGACAGCAGCTGATGGGCGCGGTATGGGCGCAGGCGACACGAGCGCGCCGTTCTTCGAGCTCGGGCGCAAACTCGCCCTCCCCTCAACCGCAGTGCTCAGCGTGCAAGCGCCGCTCCAGATCCCGCTGTTCGACGAGCCGGCCTTCATGTACTACCCGTCGTTCACGCTGCCCGACTTCCTGCCCGAGCCGCGGCCGGACCCGACGAGGATCCTCGCGGACCTCGCGGGGCTCGTCGCGCACCTCGAGGACTGCGGCTGGGCGGCGCAGGAC
Organism: Cystofilobasidium ferigula; assembly: GCA_014825675.1. NCBI lineage: Eukaryota > Fungi > Basidiomycota > Tremellomycetes > Cystofilobasidiales > Cystofilobasidiaceae > Cystofilobasidium > Cystofilobasidium ferigula. The sequence continues at coordinate 56,109 of MVAM01000043.1, read as the reverse complement.
GTCCATTGGCTTGGCTTCGGCCAGGGCGCGTCCGTCGCGGCCGAGTTTGCGCTGTCGCACGGGCGCGCGCACGCAGGAGCGCGGTTCGGGTCGCTCGTGGACGTCGTCGGCCCGCTGCTGTCGCACCCGACCACGCAGGTGAACAACGGGACGCCCATGCTCGTCCTGCACCGGCCCGCGCCGTCCTCGGCCCTCTCGCCTGCGGACCTCGCCGCCCTCAAGCGCGGGTTCAAGGACGTGTCGGACGTCAAGTTCAAGAGCGGCGAGGGCATGCCGCGCGGGCCTGACGAGTGGCGCGTCGTCATGGCGTTCTGGGCGAGGCACCTCGCGCGCGAGGAGAGCGGGATGGGCGGTGGAGGCGAGATGTACGAGGTGCTGTCGGGTGGGCCGAGGGTGCCATAAGATGCCGCTTTGCTGCATCCGCCTGTCATCTTTGCACCCCCGGCGCGCGGCCCTCCAGTCAAACAGGTGTCCAGGGAGTAGGCAATCCTCATCATTCCCTCCGTCCCTCGTCCGCCCCCATCGCGCCCTCCGCTCGCACCCTCTCCCGCAACCGCTCGACCTCCTCCACGACCCCGTCGAGCTCGGCCCGCCGCTTCGCGACGAGCGCCTCCATCGCGAGCACGGCCGCGCGCGGGCGGGCGAGCAGCACGGTCGACACTGCCTCGTGCGTGTTTTTCTGCCAGCCGAGGGAAGGGGTGGGGGGGGGGAGGGGAATGCTCGTCAGCCGGGCTGTCGCAGCGAGCGGACGGAGCAGGCAAGCGACCGTACCTGCAAGTCCTCCTCGAGCCCGTCCTTGACGCGGCCAAAGTCGAGCCAGAACTTGCGCTTGGCGCCCTCCCACCGGCCGAGCCCCCACCGGGCGGCGCCGACCGCGCCGAGCACGCCGATCGCGGCCGCGTGCTCGCCCGCGAGCGCCTCGGCGACCCAGGCTGCGTAGCCGCCGGCGAGCGCGCCCGCGGAGAGGGCGTACGTCTGCCTGACGGCGCGCTGGGCGCGCAGCGCGAGCACGCCGACCGGGCCCGTCGCCGCCGTCAGCTGCGCGAGCCGGCGGTCGACGGGGCCGAGGAGCAGCGCCGGGTGCACCGGCGCCGCGCGCGGCAGGTCGTTGATCAGCACCGGCGAGTGGAGGCTCGGGTGCGGCGGGTTGGACAGGGTGCGCTCGAGGGTGGTTGAGAGCGACTGAGCGAGGACCGAGAGCACGCCCGTTTGGTAGATGAGCTGCTCGACGTACACACACACACACACACACACACACACACACACACACACCGCGCGAAGAAGAAGAAGAAGCATGTCAGTTCGCTGTGCCGCGAACGCGTGCAGCGAAGCGAGGAGGGGGGAAAGCGGGGGACGGACCGTCTTCTCCCCCTCGCCGCCCCAGCCGGCCCTCAGCGCGGCCCCAACCTCCTCCCCGACATCGTCCACCCTCCCGCCGGCCACCAGGCCCGCCCAGCCGAACCTGCCAAGCGCACGGCGGCCCGCCTCCTCCGCGCCGCTGACGACCGCCTCGCTCACCCTGCGCTCGCCGGCGCCCTCGGGCGCGAGCTCGCCGACCCGGCGCGGCACGTCGAGCGCGCGGGTGAAGAAGCCGGTCGCGAGCTGCGCGCTCTGGCCCGCGAGCGACTTGGCCGCGAGCGAGAAGCCGTCGAGCCGGTCGGCGTGGGCGACGAGGTCGTACGAGGCCGAGTCGAGCGCGAGGTCGACCAGGAACGCCATCGCCTCGTCCCCTTGCCGTTCCGCCGCCGCCGCCGCCGCCGCCGCCGCCGTGGGCGCGGGCGAGAGCGCAGCCTGCAGTCCGCCGATGTTGGACGCGACGAGCTTGTCCGAGAAGAGCTGGAGGAGCCTCGCCTTGTCGCGCGGGTGGCACCCCGCCCGGCCCGCCTGGCGGAACGCCGCGAACCCGTCCGCGGCGGCGCGGACGTCGACCCAGTGCGCGCGCGCGCCGAGCCGCTCCAGCGCGCGCGCGTCGAATGAGATCGCCGCTTCAAGTGCGTCCTGTAGGCGCCGCTCCGCACCGGGTGCATGTGCCAGCCGGGCGACGACGAGCGTCAAGCCCGGGTGGCGGAGGACCGCCTGGAGCAGCGCGGTGTCCTTCGGCGGCGTGCCCGGCGCGGACGTGGTGAACGGCGCGAGGAGCCGGAGGTCGTCCAACACCAGCACGGGGCGGGGCGTGACGAGCAGCGTCGCAAGCGCGCGGTGGGTCGACATCGACGCTGCAGAGCACGAGCAAGAAAGCAAAGAAGGACGGCGGACTGGTCAGCCCGTGCGTGCGCCGAGTCGGGGTCAGCTGGGGATCGCCAACGTACGAGGCAGGTAGACGACCGACGTCCCGCCGGCGGCTTGGAGGAACGGCGCGCTCGTCTCGACCGCAAGCGCGGAGATGCCGCCGGGCAGGGTCCTGGGCGCCGGCGTCGCGTCCGCGCCGTACCTAACCCAAACCCACGCGCGCGGGGGCTCGTCAGCCCGACCGTTCCCTCGGCAACTGCGCCCTCCCAGCCGCGCAGGCCAAGCAGCTCGAGCCAAGGAAGGGGGTGTTAGAAAAAGGAACGTACGACACGCAGATGGCCTCCTGCTCGCCCCCGTCGTCCCGCTCGACGAGCTCGGCCAGCGCCGCCCGCTGCGCCCGGGCCTGCGTGTCGCCCTCGTCGGCGAGCGGATCCTCGACGAGCGCGAGCAGGAGGCCGTCGGCGCCTGTCTGCGGCGCGCCGAAGACTGTCGGCGCGTGCGAGAGGGCAGCAGCGCAGGGACGGGCCGAGGGGGGAGGGAGGAGGGAGGGGTGATGTGACGAGGGAGCGAGGGGAGCGAACGGTCGGGGTCAGTGGGCGTGCAGAGGGAGGGCGGCGGCGGGACAGGGTCACTGACGGACGACGGCGGGCGGCGTGCGGCGGGCGTCGGCGGACGGGGCGAGGGCGCGGGCGAGGCGGGAGGCCCAGACGCCGGCCGTCGGGGGCTGGACGACGGCGTCGACGCGGGCGAGCTGGGCCTCGGTCTGGCGGGCGAGGGTGGAGGCCGGGGTGGAGGCCAGGCGGCGGCGGGCGGCGCGGACGAGGAGGGCCTGGGCCCGGGGTCGCATCTGTGGAGAGAGAGAGAGAGAGCGCGACGGCGCGGGCTCGAGGGGGTTAGTAGCGCTGCAAGTGGAGCCGACGAGAGAGATCCACAGCTCGACGATGCGGAAGAACCCCCGATATCTGAGCCAAATCCCCAGCTCAACTCCGCTTCTCCATTTCGGCGGACGCGCAGTGCCGCAACTCATCATCAGCTCGGACTGGCGGACGAGGTGGCAGGACCGCGAAACGGATCGGCATGGGAAAAAGCCGTCGTCGAGGGGAGGTAGCACGAGGGCAGGAGAGCTCGCTCATGCTGGTGCTGCGTCGTTGAGAGCTGGTTGAGAAATCCCCCTGCTCTGCGCCTTCAACTGGCGCAAGACGTCGTTGAGCTCGCGAGCGCCCAGCCGATGAGCTTCCCCCCTTCCAACCACATCTCCCCTTCTTTTTTCCCTTTCTCCACAGCTTCTAGACTCGCTGAAAGGAGCGCTTGCTATCGCCGACCATGGCCTTTCCCACACACACACACACACACACACGTTCTGTATTGCATTACGAAGCGAACGAGAAGCCGCGCCTGCGCACCCGCCGCTGCAAGCCTGGATAGCGCACGCTTCTCAGCCGAGGTTCGGCTGAAAACGACGATTCAGCCAGGAAGTCCTGGATCCGTACTCCTATACCGGCTGGATTTGAGCTGAAGCGCCGCAGGTGGAGGAAGAATAAGACTGATTCCAACTGAGTGTCAGTCGTCTTGCTGCAGGTCGTGGAGAGTGAGCGACCCTTTTCTTTTTTCTTGCCGCCGCCGGCCTCTCACCTCCAGCAACGAGCATCTCACCCCGTCGCGCGGCGTCACCTGTCGCCGTCCCCTCTCTCCCTCTCCCTCTCATTCGCACCCATGGATCACTACCCGCTCTCCTGGGGCCGCCCCCGCCCCCAAACCGCCGACCTCTTCAGCGCAGCCAGCGCCATCGGCAGCTACCGCCCGCACGACTGGGACCGCCAGGCGTTCGGCCAGAGCAGCAGCAGCTGCAGCAGCAGCAGCCACGGCCCCGTCGGCCACACCCAGTGCGTCCCCTCTCTTCGCACCAGGCGCTCGCGGCCCGGCCGTCGGGCTCTGGTAGGACCACAGCCGACCGGCGGTCGCACCAGCCTGGCCTGCCCATCGTCGGGCTCGATGCTCGCTCGCTCCGTCGGCTCGCGCACGGGGCCGCGCAGGCCACAGGCCGGGTGCGGGCTCTCTCCATCGCCGCTGCCTCCGCCCCTGCCGGTGGCTTGCGGCCGGGCCGGCGAGGACCCCCTTCTCCGGTCGCTGTTGCGGCCTGGCGCAGGACGCAGCGATGCAAGCTCGTCGGAGAGGGGTGTGGAGGGCATCATCTCACAGCACCCATCCCCCCCTTCCCTCCAGCTCGACGTGCAGGCCTGCGCGAGCCTTGTCATCACGCCACGCCCATCTTTCCTGCATTGCGCTTATTGACTGATCGCACCTGCTCGCCTTCTCTCTCGCGCACGCCGCAGGTCGCCGATCGTCACCGGCACGTCGGTCCTCGCGCTCAAGTTCAAGGACGGCGTCATGCTCGCGGCGGACAACCTCGCGTCGTACGGCTCGCTCGCGCGCTTCAAGGACGTCGAGCGGCTCAAGGCCGTCGGCGAGCGCACCGTCGTCGGCGCCGGCGGCGACATGAGCGACTTCCAGCAGCTGGAGCGCACGCTCGAGGCGCTCGTGTGCGTCCCCGCCGCCCTCCGTCGTCCCTGCACGGACGACCCCACCTTCGAGCCGGGCCTGGAGGACTGACACGCCTGTCTCCGTGCGCGCGCAGGATCGAAGAGTCCAACGCGTCGGACGGCCACTCGCTCGGCCCGTCCGAGGTCTACAACTACCTGTCGAAGCTGATGTACGCCCGGCGGACAAAGATGAACCCGTTGTGGAACACGCTCGTCGTCGGCGGGCTCGCACGGGACGGCAAGCCGTTCTTGGGCTACGTGGATCTGCAGGGGACGACGTACACGGCGAGCACGCTGGCGACCGGGTACGGGGCGTACATGTGCGTTGCTGCCACGCTTCCCTCCTCCCTCTCCCTCTCCCCTTCTGCTCTCGCAGCCCCGTCCTTCCTCCGACCCTCCCGCTCGCGCACCCGACTGAAACTGAACCTCCCCCTCTCCCCCCTTTTCCTTCTTCCTAACAGCGCCCAGCCGCTCCTCCGCAAGGCCGTCGAGGGGCACGAGCACGAGCTCACGCGCGAGCAAGGCGCGGCGATCCTGCGGGAGTGCATGAAGGTGCTGTTCTACCGCGACGCGCGGTCGATCAACAAGGTGCGCTGCCTCCTCTCCTCCTCCCCCCCCCCCCCCCCCCCCCCCCCCCCCCCCCCCCCCCCCCCCCCCCCCCCCCCCCCCCCCCCCCCCCCCCCCCCCCCCCCCCCCCCCCCCGCAACGCGCCAGCCCTCCCCTGGTGTTGCATACGGTCGCGCTTCTCCCCTCCGCGCCGCTCCACCCAAGACGCGCCGCCCTCCCCCCCCCCCCCCCCCCCCCCCCCCCCCTCCTTCCTCTTCCCTCCCTATGCACCCTTTCGCCCCCACGCTTCCTCCTCTTCCCCGCCGCTGACGCTCTTGCTCGCGCGCGCGCACGCAGTTCCAAATCGCGACCGTCACCGCGGAGGGCGTGGACGTCGGGCCGTCGGAGCGGGCCGAGACGCACTGGGCGTTCGCCGAGGGCCTGCGCGGGTACGGCAACTCGAGCGAGACCGTCTGAGGGCGCCCTGTGTGAAAAGGAGAGAGAGGGAAGGGGAGGGGGGGGGGGGATGGATGGATGCGCTTTCCGGCTTTCTTGCAGCTCGGGGTGTGGGGCTCGACCCAGGTGTGATGGGAGGGGGGGGGGGGGGTAGACTCGGAGCTTCCGCCAGGGCAGCTTGAGCTCGTCACGTGGAGCGGCTTCGAGGAGGTCCAAGCGTGCTTCCCCCTCCACACCACGCAAGGGTGGGAGGGAGCCTGCCTCCTGGTGAAGCAGCGCGTTTGCGGCAAGCGGGAGCGAAGGAGAGCGCGCAGGCGAGCGTCGTCGCGACCACGGGCGGGCGTCGCAGCGTCTTACGCGCGCGCAGTTCTCCGGCCGCGCCTCAGAGTGACCGCGCTGCATAAACCCCCACCGGCCCCCTGTCCCCCCTCCCCTCCCCGACCCCATCAAACCCTGCCTGTTCTTCCCCCCTCCGCGCACAGGAGCTGCCTGGAAGCACAGTCGGTCCGCAGGATGAGCGAAAGAGCAGGCGCGATGGCTTTGCGGAAGCTCAGGGTCGGCGACGCCGGGGAGGGGGAGGAGCACGTCGAGATGTACGTACTCCCCGCTCGGCGTGCACAGGGCGACGTGCTGACCCCCTCCCTCCCCCTTCCGTCCCTCTCCCTTGTCCATGCTCGGGCGTGCGCTTGCTGGAAAACCCGGCGCTGCGCACCCCCCCGGCCTTGGATACCCTGCCTTCAGCCAGCGGCTCACCGCACTCCCCCTCCTCGCGGCCTTCTACCCCGTCCACGCCGCCGTTCTACGCTCCTCGCCCGCGCTCGCCATCAGCGAAGACTTGACGAGCGGGCAGGCCGTCTCGGAGCTGAGCGACGGCCGGCGGCGAGGTGCGTGCGCTTCCCCTTTGCTGCCTGCAGGCGTCGCTCACGCGGCCGGGTGCTGCGCGTGCGCGTCGGCTGACTTGGATGGATGTGAACCGCGGGGAGGAAATAGACCTGTTTCTCGCGCAGCTGAGGCTGGAGGATCTGACGAGTAGGCGGGCGTTCGTGGGCGCGTATCTCGTCGGCCCGTCCCCTCCGGGCGACGACGGCGGCGGCGATGCGGCGCGAACGCGCACGCCAGTCGGGTACGCGCTGTTCGACCTCCCGTCTTCCTTCCCTCCGGTCGGCGACGGCGGCCCGGGCCCAACGCTCCCAGCGCCGTCTGCGTACCCCTCGTGGCGCGCGGCCGTGGACACGGACTACGTCGCGCGCCGGCGAGCCGAGCTCGCACGGGCGTTCGCACCCGTCCTCCCGAGCTCCGCGGGCGGGACCGGGGACGGGGGGGAGAAGACGGAGGAGGAGGAGGTGGTGGCGGCGGCGGCGTGGTACGTCGACCGGCTGTGCGTCGCGCCCGAGGTGCAAGGGCGAGGCGTGGGGTGTGCGCTGCTGGCGTGGGCGATGGAACGGGCGGACGAGAGGGGGGAGGTGATGCTCCTCTCCACGACGCCGGAGGTGCGCCTTGCTTTCCCCTCCCCTCGCGCTCCCCCTCCCTCCTCTTCAGCGTCCCCAAGAGCGAGGCTGACTTGCATGTACGACCAGGGCCGCCGCCTCTACGCGAAACACCACTTCCGGCCCGTCCCTCGCCCCCCGCGCTCGGCGCCCTCCGGCGAGCCGAACCCCCACCTGTACCGCCTGCCCGCGGCGGACCAGCTGCGCGGGTTGCTCGAGCGCGCGCTCGGGCTCGAGCCTGGGACGGCGACGGGGACGGGGAGGCGGGCGCCTCAGAGGAAGCAGAGTACGGGGGCCCTGCATTGGCCGCACCAGCCGCACCTGCCACATTTGCCGCACCTGCCACATCTGCCACACTTGCCGCACCTGCCGCACTCGCCGCTCTCGAAGAAGGGAAGGGAGGAGGCGAGACGCGGGGGGTGATGTCCATCTCTTCTCTGCCGACTGTTCGCAGGCCTGCGAGCGCACCAATGGAGATGGACCATGAGGGGTAGGCGGCCTGGAACTTTCCTCAATAGAAGATCGAGTCGCACACGAACCGCTCGACCCGCCTCCACTCGGGCTTGGCCTTCCCCCCGGCCCAGACGTACCCATCCACGCCCGTCGCCGTCAGCTCCTCCTTCACCCACTCGCACCCAGGCACGTCGTCCACCCCGCCCGCGCGCGCAAACGCCGCGACGCGCTCGCACGCGTGCACCGCGGCCGCGCGGAGGACCGCCGCCTGCTGGACGGCGAGCACGGGCCCGCCGGTCGGCGCAGGCGTCTCCTTGGCCTTGGCCCGGTCCATCTGCGCCTTCAGGAGCGGGTTGGCCGCCGCCGGCGGGACGGGCGGGAACGCCTGCGGGACGGGCGAGTCCTCCGGGAAGGCGAGCTGCGACAGCGACAGCAGCAGCGACGGGATGACGTTGTCAGCGAACACGGGCACGAGCGGCGTCGTGTCCGGGATGGGGAAGGGACTGGCGGAGCCGCCGGGAGAGAAGCGCAGGGAGACGGTGTGGATGAGGAACAGGGCCTTCTTGAAGAGGTAGATGGCTGCGCGCGCGACGAACAACGATCCGTCAGGCGACACGTACGGGGATGGAAGGCAGAAAGGGCAAGAAGCAAAACTTACGCTCTCCGTCGACGAGGTACATATCCTGGAACGCCGGGATTGTGCGCACGAGGCCCTCGACGACGGCGGCGACGAGCGCCTGGTCGTCGCCCTTGTGCTCCTCGCCGGCCGTCTTCAGCAACTCGGCGACGAGGCTCCCGAGGTCACGGTAGCCCTTTTGGATGAGCACCCTGCCCGTCGTGTTGAGCACGGCCTGGACCATGCCCACGAGCTCGGCCAGCCGGCCGCCCTTCGTGCCCACCTTGATGCCAGGCAGCGTCTCGTGCTCCTTCTCCTCCATCAGAGGCAGGCCGCCCATCAGCTCCGCCACACGCTCCTCGGTGATCGTGCTCATGCTCTTGGCCGAGAGGATGTCGTCCGTGTCAGAGGACGAGATGTGCGCCGCGAGGACTGCGAAACGGATCGTGTCCCACGTCCCGCGCCCGTTGAACGCGTGCAGCTCGCGCCGGAACGACGAGCCAAAGTTGAGCAGCGCGAGCACGGACAGCAGGTTGAGCTCCTGCAAAGGGCTCTCGAACGACAGCGGCAGCGCGCTCGTCCCGTGGTCCTGCGAGAGCGCGAGGTAGTCGTCCCGGTCGAGCGAGGTGAGGAACGCCCGCATGGCGTCCTCGGGCACCTGGAAACGGCCACCCTGAGCGTCAGCGCACGGCAACCTCGTGCGTACAGCAGAAGCGTCGACTCGCACCCGGACGTTGGCCTTCTCGACCGCGCGAGCTGCCGACTCGCGGACGGCCTCGATGAACTGTCCGGCCGGCGGGAAGGGGACGGTTGACGTGGAGCTGGAGGTGGCGGACGACATGAGCGCGCGGCTGTCGACGAAGGGGGAAGAGAGAGCGTCAGTGCTGCGAGGAGCGGGCGTCCAAGCGAGAGACCTACAAGCTGCCTGGGCGAACAACGGGAAGGAGGGCGGGGAGCTGGTCAGGGAGGTCGAAGCAGCCAGCTCGGCTAGCCATCAGGCCAGCTTCTTGCAGCTGCGCCTCGAGTCATCCTCCTGTGCCGCCGCCACTCGCCGAGACGCGAGTCAGGCCCGGCACTGGCAGAGAGGGTACCGGCACCAAACGCGAGAGGCCAGCTGTCCATCCGCACAGCAAGATCACGTCCTGCCCTCTGCAATTCACTCGTGCCCGGATGTTGTGAGGGTCGGGCTGCTGCGCATCTCCGTCGCCGTCCTGAACGACCCGACGAGCGTCAGCCGGCCCTTCCCTTTGATGAGCACGCGCAGACGCCCCTACCCGGGTCTGCTTGGGCTCCTCTCCCAGCCATGGCACCCCCTGTGGGTCTCAGCACCTGACGCTAAGTCCTGTACTACTGTACCGTAGTAGTGTAGCAGGCAGCGTACCAAGCGATTTCTGGGGCTCGGCAGCCGGCCCTGTCGGGCGTGAACGCCCGACCCCGGCGGCCCATCTTCGCCCCCCTTCCATCCTGCTCCCCCGCCCCGTCTGACGCGTCACCGCCGGAAGGGGCAGGACGAGCGGCAACGGACGAACGATGCGACAAGAAGAGCGGTGCGGCAGCGAGCGGCAGCGGAAGTGCAGAAGAAGACCTCCCTTTGTAGCCCCTAGGCCCGCCGCTTCCCATCGTCAACCTTCGTCTGCTGGACGCCTCCCGAGCTCCTTCTCCGCCCGCCGGTCAGCTGAGGATCTGCGTTCTGCCGCATGGCCTTCTTCTCCATCTCGTCCGCCACCGTCTTCCGTTCCGTTAAAGCGCGCCCGCCGGCCCGCTTCCCTCATCTCTTCCCCCCATCTCCTCATCTCCTCCCGCCCTCTATCGCCCTCCGCAACCACTCTACTACCTCCCCTCCCTTGCATCCAACGTGCGCTCTGGCCTTTCTTACTTGGCTCTCCTCATCACTAACCCTGTCCTCCCTTGCGCGCAGCCTCAACCCCAAGCCCATTGTCATGTCGTCCGTCACCATCCCCAAGGTCCAGCGCGCGGCCGTGTTCGACAAGCCCGGCGGGCCCGTCACCATCCGCAAGGACTGGCCCGTTGTCCAGCCTGACGAGCTCGAGCCGGGCCAGGTGCTCGTCAGGATCGAGGCGTCGGGCGTGTGCCACACGGATCTTCGTGCGTGCCATCTCCTCGGCGTGTGAGGGTGTGCCGCGCTTACACCCTTTCCCCCCTCTTCGTGCCATCGCGCCGTGCAGACGTCATGGAGGGCGACTGGCCCTCTCCCAGCAAGCTCGTACGTCTGCCTTCCCCTTTCTTTTCCGACTCAGGATCCCCCGCTGATTCTGGGACTCCGCGCGCGCGCAGCCCCTCGTCGGAGGCCACGAGGCCGCCGGCCGCATCGTTGCCATCGCCAAGTACACCGACACGGACCTCAAGATCGGCGACGCGGTCGGGCTCAAGTGGATGGCCGACTCGTGCCTGGCGTGCGAGGAGTGCCGCAAGGGGCACGAGGTGCGTCGGGCTGGTCGTTTGTGAACCGCCGAAGGCACGGCTGATCATCTCGCTCGCCCCCTCCGCCGCAGTCGTCCTGCAGTAAGATCAAGAACCACGGCTTCACGGTCGACGGCGGCTTCTGCGAGTATGCCGTGTCGTGGGCCCGCCACGTCACGCCCATCCCGGACAACCTCTCGATGGCCGACGCTGCGCCCATCCTTTGCGCCGGAGTGCGTCGCCCATCCACCTTGTCCACATTCCCTGAGCTCTCCGTCTGACCTGAGAACCGCCCCCGCCTTTGCTCACAGGTCACCGTCTTTAAGGCGCTGAAGACGGCCAACCTCACCGCCGGCGAGAGCGTCGTCATCACGGGCGCGGCGGGCGGTCTCGGCCACCTCGCGGTCCAGTACGCGAATCTGATGGGCTACAAGGTGCGTTCTTTGACAGCATGAGGACATCGATCTACCTGACCCTTGGGCCTGACCCTGATGTCGTTCGTTCGCCAAAGGTCATTGCTGTCGACAGCGGCGAGCAGAAGAAGCAGCTGTGCCTGTCGCTCGGTGCGGCCGTCTGGCTCGACTTCAAGGAGGTCGTGCGTCCCTCTCCTTCCCTTTAACTGTCCCTTCCGTAGGTCCGTCACTGACCAGCACGTGCCCCTTGCAGGACGTGACCGCCGAGATCCTCAAGATCACCAACGGCGGTGCGCACGCAGCTATCGTCGTCGCCTCGGGCGCGGCGGCGTACAACGCGGCGCTCGACTACCTCCGCCCGCAGGGCGCGCTCGTCGCTGTCGGTCTGCCCAAGGACGCCGAGATCAAGGCCCAGGTGCGCACCGTCTCCCGTTTGGTATCAGTTTGTGAAGTTTCTTGAGGCTGACTCGCGCCCGTGGGCACTCGTCTTAGATCTTCAGCACGGTCGTCAAGTCCCTCCGAATCCTCGGCGTGCGTCTCAACTGTCTTCTTACTGCTGCGCTCCCGAACTGACCTTGCTGCCTATGCCCACATGCAGAGCTACGTCGGCAGCCGCCAGGACTCGATCGAGGCGCTCGAGATTGCCGCCGGCGGCAAGATCAAGGTGCGCTGCCTTCAGTCCACATGCCCCTTTCCGCGCCCAGAGCTGACTGCCTTATCGCAACCGCGCAGACGACGTACGCGGTCGAGCCGCTCGAGAACCTGCCGTCGGTCTACGAGCGCATGGAGAAGCTCACGCTACTCGGCAAGGTCGTGCTCGACTGCAAGTAAGGGCGGCGCACGGGCCGCAGATCTGGAGCTCAGATGGGGTTGACGAGCAGTGGAACGGGGAGCAGTGTGTTGTTGTGTAGCGTAGTCGTAGTCTTGCAGAGTCGTTGTGTTTTGTTCCCCCCTTCCTCATTGCAGTCGTCGTCGTTCATGTTTTTCTCTTTGATGACCCTTCATGCCTATTCAACCGGACGGGCTGCGAGCTTTCGTGTCTCAAGCATCATGCACAAAACAGCCTTCTTTTCTTCCCTCTCCCCCTCTTCGACACCCGCTCACTCGCACCAGAAGTTTTTGAAGGTGACCTTGCACCCAGCCTTCTCCTCCCCCTCCTCGGTGCCCGGGTGGGGCGAGCAACCCCCGACGCCGACCCAGACGGGCCCGCTGTCCGCCATCGGCCAGTGCCGCACCTCGCGGATCAGCGTCCACGCATCCTCGACGCCCTCGGCCGAAGGAGTCAGGACGGCGGAGATCGCAAGCCCGCTGGCGGGGTGGTAGGCGATCTTCAGCTTGAGAGGCGCGCCGTCCGCGAGCGGCGAGGGGAAGAGCGACCTGTGCGACGATCCACGCAAGACACGCGAAATGTCAGCGCTACGCGCGTCCGTAAGTATGGGAGCCAACACCGCACCAGTCCGAGTAGGGGTGCACGGCGACGACGCTGATGTTGGCGTGCCCGTGCGCAAACTCGATGCCGGTCTTGAGCCACTGCGAGGACGAGTGGTACAACATGAGACAGGCTGCGGGAAGCAGGAACTGTCAGCAGGGACCCACAATTTCAAGGAGACAGGGACAACGCACCCTGGTCGCTGCGCAAGCGTATGAAAGTCGACCGGTCCGATCAGTACAGCGTACTCGTCTGCGCGGCAGTCGCAGCACACCCGAGTGGAAGACGCACTACTCCTCGACCCAATCCCCGCCGACCTCAACGCCGACACTCCAGCCCTTGTCCGAGAGGATGAGCTCGCGCGGGACGCTCATGCCGAGCAGCGGGCCGGAGAAACGGGCCTCAAGAGGCGTCCTCCACCAGTCGGTCTTGGGCACCGTCTGCGCGGAAGGACAGGTTGGACGCTGTCAGTCAAGCTAGGGCCCTGCCAGCGGGCGGAGAGAGAGCAAACGCACGATGTAGGAAAGGGTGCGACCGTCGGGCGAGATGGTCCTTTCCTCCGGGAACGGCCTGAGGGTGTTGGGCGTCGTCGCCGGTGCGAGTTGGGTGAAGGCGATGGGCGTGCGCGGGGGGGTCATTGTCGCTGCGGGGAAGGGGGACAGAGAGAACTAGAGCGGCCGAGTGGTGGTCGGCATCTCGCCAGGCATCATCATCAGCAGCACGACGTCCACGAGGTCAGCAGCTCGGTGACGGCGTCGAGCGGCAGACGCGGCTCCCGCGCAAACAGGACGGACGGCGAGGACCCGCCCGCGCGCAGCAACGCCGACGCAACCTCCTTCCCCACGTCTCTGCGTCCCGTCCCTTGTCTGTCCGCGACGATGCCCTTCTGCACGTCCTGCGGCAATCTGCTCGACCTGTCGCGCCCGCGCTGCACCGGGTGCTACCTCACTAGTGCGTCCCTGTACCTTTCTTCATGCGCTCGAGCGCGTCGCTCAACCTCTCAGCCCCCTTGTCGTGCTCATCTTCCTCCTTCTCCTTCCTTCAGTCCCGCAGAGGGCCAGGGACGAGGCTGCAGCTCGAGTTACATCAAAGACGGATACATGGACGAAGAAGTGCGTCTGAGGCGAGTTGAACGGCGAGTCAAGACCATCCATGCTGACCTGCCCCTGTGGACCGTCCCTCCCTTGCTGTCTTGCAGATACTGCACGCCTCCGGCAGCGACCTCGCCTCGGTCCCGCACCTCATCGACGACGACGACGACGCGTCACTCGACGCAGACGACGCCGACAGCCAGTCGTACGCGAACGCTCTCGCAGCTCGCGCGTCCGCTCACGCCCCCTGATGCCGCGGCGGTCACCCCCGCGCAGCCGTTCGTCGACCAGACGCAGCCGATCGTCCCCACCCACACCGGCTCGAGCACGCGGTCGAGCAACTCGCTTCAGAAGGTCTTTGGTGATCGGCTGCAGGAGCGCAGGCCCGAGAGCGCGCGCTGCGCCGAGTGCCGTGCGTTCTTTGGAAGAGGACACGACGAGGAGGCGACGATCTACCCGATCCCTGGGTCTGACCCGATGTCGTACGTCCGTATGGCCCCTGTCAAACTTTGCGTTGGCTGACACTGCATTTCTCTTGGTAGGACCGACGCCTTCCTCTGCTACGGGTGCTTCGCGCGGTCTTACAAGCGCGACGACTGTCCGACGTGCCTCAGGCCGGTCCTCGGCATCCGCAACGACCCTTACGTCTCCGCCGGCGGGCGCGAGTACCACCAGCGCTGCTTCATCTGCGTCCGTGAGTCTCTCCGCTGTCATCTGACCTGCTTGAATTCGTTTACTGATCAGGCGGTCCTGACAGGCTGCGTGAAACCGGCGCACCTCATCAACATCGCCCGCTTCCCCTCGTGCAACCCTTGCTTCGCCCTCTCGCCCGTTTGTACTACGCGGGAAGTCGCGCCCGTCCCTCCCAAGCTGTCCGACAGCCTCGGCGGCAGCTCGCGTCCCAACGCCGTCGAGACCCTCGTGCTCAAGTACCAGCCTTGGGATGAGGTCAAGGGAAAGACAGCCGTGGGACCCAATGTGCGCGAGATGAAGGAGCGGTTCTCGTTCGTCAATAAGGAGGTTGCCGACTCGCGTCAGCAGCAGCAGCGAGCTGCGGGCAGCACCTTTGTCAGGTCCGCGTCCGCATCGCCGAGCAAGAGGCAGGAGATGTCTGCCATCCCTCGTCGGCCAGCGTCCCCCGTGCGCGCGCACCACCGGACGACGCAGTCGACCTCGTCCGCCTCTATCTTCCAGGCGACTCACAACGCACGGTCTGAGGATCGCTCGTCGGTCGACGACCAGGCGATGCTGCCTACCCCATTGTCGCCCTCCTCGTCCATCCGCAGCGGTGCGCGGTCGATCCTTTCGCCCAACGCCGCCCCGCCGCCGCCTTCCTCCCCTGCGGCGGCCTCAGCGTGCTCGACCTTTACCCGCGGGCACAGGCGCGCGGAATCGCTCAAGTACTCGGCGGCAAGGCTGCCGATCCCCGGCTGGCGGGACGCGGCGCTCGGCACGCCGCCGTCGACGGCCTTCAAGCCGGCCTCGCGGGACGGCACGAGTTCGGAGAACGCCCGGCAGCCTGCCAGTATGGCAAGTCCTCCGGCGGGCAGCGCAGGACGCGCAGCGAGAGACGCGCCTTTTGGCGATCGCTCACCCACGAAGGGAACGCCAGGCACGGTCGGAGGGGCGATATCCTCGGCGCCGATGGGCCTCAGCGCGGCAGCGTCCGCCCACGAACCGGCGGGCCTGAAGCGTAAAAGCATCCTTGAGCGCGCGGGCGTCGCCGCTGGTGCCAGGGGCTTGGGTTGCCGGTGATGCGCGCGCGCGACGTAGGCACCTTTCCCCTCAATCCGGACGCTGGACGTTCGTCCTTACGATTGATACCTCCCTTGGCTTTCTACTGTGACACCTGATCTCTCTCGCCTGAAAGGTCCTCTCACCCGCACGAGCAGAGCAAATTATGTAGGTTACGATGGATCCAAAAAAACGCAAGGGGGCGAAGAAGGTCATCGAGAAAAAAACGAGGTCGGGGAAGTGGAGGGATTAGAGCGGAGAGAAAGCTGGGCTAGCGAACATTAGGCGACGGTCGAAGGAGGGATGAGAGGGGGGGGGGGGGGGGGGGGGGAGGGGGGGGGGGAAGAGGGGGGGGGGGGACGCACGCGATGGGCGTGGGCAGGGGGGGGAGAAGAAGAGACGCGAGGGGGGGGGGTATTGAGTCAGAGTGTGTCGTTGGGGCGGTTATGCTTGGGGGTATGTGATGGGGTTGTGTGGGGGGGGGGGGGGGGGGGGGAAGGAATGAGGGTGTGCAGACGAAGAGACGAAACCACTGCGATGTGTGCTTGACCGGGTGGACGAGAAGAAGAGTTCGAGAGTAGGGAGGGGTGAAGAGTCCTTTCCAGGATCTCCCATTTGCTAACCTTTCTTGATCGCGGTGTCCATCGTGCTGCGTCCGTCCGACAAACTGCTCACAGTATCCGAAGCAAGCGAGAGGAGGCACGCTTAGATGAGCGAGACGGCGACCGAGCCGAGGGCGAGGAGGCCGACGGTGAGGGCAGGGACGCCAAAGTTGGCGAGCGCACCCGAGGTGGGGGAAGCCGCGGCGGAGGCAGAGGCGGCGACGGACGAGGCAGCACCCGCAACCGACGAAGCGAGCGACGAGGCACGGTTGGTGGACGAGGCGACGGTGGACGAGACAGCGGCGGACGCTGCAGATGGGGCGCAAGTCAACCGTTAGATCAGCGGATGCGCGAGTCAACAGGTAGGAATATGAACGTACAGGTCGAGGCCGACGACGGGGCGGCCGACGACGACGACTCAACAGCCGACGACGACGACTCGACAGCCGACGACGACGACTCGACAGCCGACGAGGCGGCCGACGTGGCGGACGAAGCAGAGGTCGAGGCGCTCTCGGCGGACGAGCCCGACGCGGCGGCGACCTGCGACGACTGCGAGGCAGCCTGCGACGAGGCCGAGTCGCAGGAGGTGAGACCAGAGGGGTTCTCCTGGACGGTGACGGCCTGGGCGTAGTTCTGGAGACCAGTGGAGTCACGGATGGCAACGGTGCTGCAGGCAACGGGCCAGGTTGTCAGCGGCCTGTCGCCGTGAAGGGACAGCAAAAACCTGAGCGTGAAGCAATCTCACATCGAGGTGCCGGCGGGGATGTCAGTGATCCAGGTGTACGAGGTGGCCGACGAGGCGGAGAGGAGCGACTCGAGCTGCAGGCGCGCACGTTTACACGTCAGTGTTTTGATTACAGCTGCGGCGCGGCGGACGGCCCCCGTCGCGCAAGATCGAGCAAAGAACACATACGGTCACGGAGGTGGAGCCGCCCTGGTTGATGGTAAGGTAGTAAGGGGCGGTTCCTCCGGACCACGACTGCGTGAGCGGAGAAAGAAGGGCGGATAACGCAAGCGGTCGAGGACGGAGTGACAGCCGAGGAAGCGACCCGTCAGCCAACCGCGTCCAAGCGCCATAGGAGCACGGAAAGGGCACGCACAAGGAGGGTGGGCTGGCAGAAGACGGGGGTGCCTGTAGAGATGCGTGCGTTCGTCGCGACAGGCAGGCAAAGAGAACGGGAGGCAACGACAACAACAACAGAGTCCGGGCAGAAGGAGGAGGGTGGCGAAGCGAGCGAGCGAGATCAGCCTGGCGCCCTTCACCGACCGAAAAAAGGCACGCCAACTGCTCTAGCGGCAGCTGGAGCGAGCGAAGACTGACCAGGGGTGTTGACTGCAGCGGATGGGCGCTTTGGAAGTCAGTCTTGCTGTCTTGGGACATGGGCCAGGGCGCGGGAGATGGACAGGGAGGGGAAGGGGGCGGGCTGAGGCGGGCGAGAGACGCACCAGTGAGGGACGACTGGGCCGAGACGGCGGCAGCGCCGGCGAGGAGGACAGCGACGGAGGCAAGCATCGTTGGCAGGAGGGCAGAGACGGATGCGCGAGGACGAGGACGGGCTGGCAGGGGCAGAGGGAGGCGAGGAAGATGTGGTCGGAGGGGAGGAACGGGCGGGCGGGTCGAGCTTCTTTCTTCTCGAAGCCCGCGCGCGCGGCCATTTCGAGCGGCCGTGGCGCTGCGCCTCTGATCTGGCGCCGCGGCCTGCCACGCACCTTCCCTAGGAGGACCTCGCTCAGACCGTCGACCAGCACAACGCACGGCTGCTGTGGTCTGCTCTCGGGCTCTGATCGCCGCCTGCGCGCTCTGCTGTGCGACTGAAGCGGCGGCACGAGAGGACGCCCACTGGCCGAATCTCCTCGGCGCGCAGCAGCCCACCCGTGCTTCCAGACGCGTCGCCTTCTCGTCATCGTCCCCCAGGACCGACGATCCGCTGCGGCCAGGCCTCGTCCGTCGACCTCACTCGTTCGCAGCAGCCAGCACGAGAGCGCCTGCAGCCCGCTGAAGCCTGACCCCTGACGGCCGTCCCTTGTCTGCAGCAGCGAAGGAGGGCGCCGGCTCGCTCCCGTGACAAGCAACGCCGCGCGCGTCCAGCGTTTCCGAGCAATACTTAGCCCGTGGCTCAACACGAAGCTTAAAAGCGGCCGGCAACGACGGTGCGGCCGCAGACGTCGAGGCAGCAGCTACAAGCAGGGCCAGCGCAGGACACGAGTGACGATAGCGGGTGCCCGTCGAAACTGACCCGGCCGCTGACTGCACGTCGCGGTGTTGCACGAGTCCGGCAGGGACAGAACCGAGGGGGGCGGGCGGCGATGACACAAACAGCAGCGCCCTCCACTTGCTCACGGTACTCACCCTGACGAGCTCGTATAAGGACGGCGAGCTGGTCAGGTTGAGGCGAGACCGACGTCTTCTTTGCGGTCCTCACTGAGGTGCGTCTGTCGCTTTGCTCGGGGTGTTCGGTCAAGGTGAGTGCACGGCCGTGCGCCGAACGGCTGCTAATCGGCGAACGACGTTCATCTCAGCTGGCTGCCTCTCCTCCTCGACACCGACCCCTCCTCCTCCTTCACCTCTCATCCCATCCAGCAGCCCCTCACCATGCCCTCACACACGATGAAGTACGTTCGGCTCGGCTCATCCGGCCTCAAGGTGTCGCAGATCATCCTGTTCGTCCCGCGCAGCAACGTCATCTCTCCGCCTTCCTACTTATCCACCTCCCACCGATCTCTGCAGCGGCTGCATGTCCTTTGGCTCGCCGGAGTGGACGATGGGAGGCTCGGCCTCCTGGTGAGCTGCATTCCTCCACCCGCATGCCCAAACGGACGACGGCTGAAGCTCCCTCTCGCTCTCGCAGGGTCCTGGACGAGGCCGAGAGCCTTCCTCTGATCGCACACGCGTACCAGCTTGGGATCAACACCTTCGATACTGCTGACGGTGCGCTCCTCCTTTGTCTTTCAATGTACTCCGCCCTCGCTGACATTGGTTCCTCGCAGTCTACTCGAACGGCGAGAGCGAGCGTGTCCTCGGCAAGGCTATCAGGCACTATAATCTCCCGCGCGACAACCTCGTCATCGCGACCAAGCTCTACAGTCGCGTCTCGCGCACGCCGGCGCCGGACGGAATGACACGCGAGGAGGCGGAGGCAGACGGTTCGTCCTCCTGGCTCGTCTGAGGACGGGCAAGGTGGGAAGGCTGAAATCTTCCTACTCTCGATCCTGCAGGCTACGTCAACCAGCAGGGTTTGTCCTTGCCTTTATTTCAAAGCTTGCGAGATTGGAAGGTTGACATGTCTGCTCTTCCGGTTGCGCAGGCCTCTCGCGCAAGCACATCTTCGCGGCCGTCGACGCGTCGCTCGAGCGCCTTCAGCTCGACTACATCGATCTGCTTCAGTGCCACCGCTTCGACCCCGATACGCCGATTGAGGAGACGGCAAGTCTCTGTCCGATCCATCTCGAAGATCCTGTCGAATACTGACCTCGTTCGCGCTCGCAGATGCACGCCCTGCACGACCTCGTCAAGAGCGGCAAGGTGCGCTACATCGGCATGTCGTCGTGCTACGCGTACCAGTGTGCGTGACGTCTCTTCTTACGCCTGCGTCGCTATTCATCGTGCGCTTTGCCTCCAGTCCACACAATGATGGCCTACGCCGACAAGCACGGCCTCACCAAGTTCATCTCGATGCAGAATTGTAAGCTCGTCTTCTTTCCTCTGCACTCGCAGCGCGCTGATGGGAACCGGTCGTGCGCAGTCCACTCCGCGCTGTACCGCGAGGAGGAGCGCGAGATGCTTCCCCTCTGCAGGCAGCTCGGCGTCGGATGCATCCCCTGGTCGCCGCTCAACATGTGCGTTGTCTCTTGAGCTTCCTTGACTGCGCATCAGTCAGTGCTGAAATGTGAGTTCTCGACGCAGGGGCCTGCTCGCGCTCCCACTCGAAGCGGAGACGACAGCGCGCAACGCCATCAAGCTCTTCCCCGACACGACCATCGAGGACAGCAAAGTCATCATCGGAGTGTGCGTCCTGTTCTTCGCCCCTCCCCTCCGTTTTCCCGTTCTCAGCCTGACACCTCGCCGATCTCCGCCCCGAAAGCGTCGAGGAGATCGCCAGGAAGCGTGGAACCAACATGGCGACCGTTGCGCTCGCGTGGTCGCTCGCGACGCCGGGCATCACCGCGCCCATCGTCGGCGGCAGCAAGGCCGGCCACATCACGACGGCCGCGCAGGCGATCCACTTCAAGCTGGCGGACGACGAGATCGAGCAGATCAGCAAGCTGTACAAGCCCAGGGCGATTGTGCGTCCTTTCTGTGCTCCCCGCCGCTGCCATGGAGGCGACCGCTGACGGTCTCTCGCCCCTTGCCGCAGTTCGGCCACTCATGATCTGTCCGGTTGTCGTGCCCCCTGCGTCTGATTCCATGCCGACATGCACCTGACGCCCGCGCGCTCCGCTTCGCAAGAGAGGTCAGGTCAGGCAGCACGTAAGAGGTACATTAAGACAGCGAGGGTGGGGTCGGTGTCGGCGGTACGGAGAGGGGGGTCGAGGCAGCCGAGGGCGAGTCTGCAGGCTCATCGGGAAAGACCTCGGAGAACCAGGATGGGATCTTGGCAGCGTTACCGCCGGCCTGCAATAAGGAGGAAGTAAAGGGGGCTGGTCAGCAGGCTGTCAGTCCCTGAAAAAGACGGCGGACGCACCCGCTTGACAACGAAGTCGCGCAGGCCCGTCTTGATGAGCTTGCCGTCGGGGCGGTTGACGATCTCTTTGAGCTGCTCTCTCGGCAGCTGCAGCAGCGCGCCATAGCTCGCCATGCCCACCACGCGCGCGCAGCGGATGAAGCCCTCCCACAACTGCGGCGACGTCCACACCTTCTTGGTAATGAGCCGCGACAACAGCGACGTCGACACGAACGGCACGAGCGACTTGTACGTCTGGACCGACTTGATCACCGTCCGCAGGAAGAGCGTCGGGAGTTCGGTCTCGTCGACGATCTGCTGCATGACGGCCGCCAGGACCTCCGAGCGGTACACCTCGGTCATCGAGAAGCAAATGTCGATGGCTGCAAGGTTCGCGGAGACAGCGTCAGCGAATGGTTGCAGGTGTGAGGCAGCGAACGAGGTTGACGCACCCTCCATCGTCGCCTTGAGGCCGCTCTCCTTCTCGCAATTGTGCAGCAGCACCATCAGCTCCGCGGGCGTGAATCCCTCGACCGCAGCCTTTTTCTTGACGGCCGGCGCTGCGTTCGCAGGCGGCTGGGCCACAACCTGAAGCAAGATGCGCTTAACGAGCTCGCGCTCAGGTGGAGGCATGTCGGGCGCCGGCGCCTTGCCAGGCAGGATCGAGATGATGCGCGGCAGCTGGCGGCGGATGTCGTTCTGCGATTGACCGACGGCAACACTATCAGCCGCAAGCATCGGCAGGTTGTTGAACAGGAAAAACGCACCTTGTCCAGCTCGTTGAGGATCGTGATGACGAACCGCGGGTCAAGCGTGCGCTCCGCGACGAGACTCTTCACGAGCGCGACGAGAGGCGCGCTCATCTTGGGCTTCTCACCCCCTGCGGCGGCCGCAGCAGGGCCTGTCGCAGGACCAGCCGTGACGGGCTTCGCATCCGAGAGCATGCCGATGACCTTGAGTGCGAGCATGTCTGCGCCGGGCGGGAACGTGCGCAGCACTGTGAGCAGCTTGCCGTTGTTCGGCCCAAGCGAGCGGATGAGGGGCTGGAGGACGACCTCGAACGGCGCCTTCAGGGCATCGGGGAGGTCGACGTAGGCTTTGAAGATGCTGCGTGACAACCGGCGCACGTGCGCGACGAGTCAGCGTCGGAAGCTAGAGCAGGAGCGGGCAGGGGAGCAGCAAGGAGGACGCACTCATCGAGGAACTCCGGCACCTTCTTGGTTAGCGCGAACAGCAGCTCGACATGCTGGCGCACCATCTCGGTCTCGACGTGCGCAAGATCCAGCCTTTTCGGCAGATAGCGGCTGTCCACCTCGTGCTCGACCTCCTCGTCCTCCACGGCAGCGGAGGACATGGGCACGTCCTCGTCCGTAGCTTCCTGCTTAACACCCTCCTCCGCAGGCGCCTCGCCTTCCGCGGTCGGCGCCGGCGTCTTGCCCTCTGCGGACTCGAGGGCTGCCTCAGGGCGAGCAGGCGAAGGTCCAGCCGTCGCGGCCTTCTGCAAGCGGCGCAGAAGAGCGCGCGCAAAGCCGCGGATCGAGTCGGCGAGAACGTTGTCGGGAACCCACTGTCGGACGGCGGCAATGGCGGGGTTGCGAGTGACGGCGTCTGGACAAGACCGGGCACGCGAGACCGTCAGCGGTCTGCTCGACCGACAAGGGGAGGTAGGGAGGGAGTCAAGAGGAGGGAGGACGAACCTGGGTGCGTGCACAGCTCCAGCAGCTGCCCGAGCGCCAGCTCCCGCACAGGCGGCCGTTCGCTTACAATGACGCGGAGCGTGTGCAGTCCGAGCCTGCTAACGGCGCGGTCCCTGTGCTCGGCCGCGGTGAGCGCGTGAAGCGTCTCGAGCACCTCGGGCGGAAGGTCCGGCAGCGCGAGAAGGAACGCCGGCAGGTTGGCAGACGTGGTAATGGGCTCAAGCGCCAGGAGGGACCGCAAGAGCGGACGATAGTGTGAGCGTGGCCGGGCGTCGGATGCTGGATACTGGGCGTCGTTGTACCACTCCTCGTTCAGCCAGAGGCTCGCAAACCTCCATCTGGTCGAGGTCAATGACAGGATGAAAGCGCGGGGAACCACTGCATTAGTCTGAGCTCTGCGAATCACGCTATCGAGGGAAAGGACGGACCTTGATGGGAAGTCGTCTGCGACCCACTGCACAACAGCCCCGCGCTCCTTGTCCAGACCGTCCATATTCTCCTGAGCGGAGCGATCCCGCTCCTCATCCTCCTCAACAGCCTCATCCACGGCTTTTGCGCGCGTGACGAGCCTCGCACCGAGCACCATCCACAGCTCCCACACAGCACCCCCAGCGCCGAGCAACCCATCTTCGTCGTCCTTCGCCGCCTGCGCCTGCGCACCCGAAAGCTTCTCCTCCCCGACGGTGAGTAGCCTTCGGAGTGCGCGGAGCACCTGCGCCCTGCGCTTCTCGGCAGTCGGCGCGCGTGGCGGTGGGAGGGCGAACGCCGTCGCTGGCTTGCGCTCGGCGGGTTCGTCCAGAGCGGCAGGTGTGGATATGGGGAGCGAGGGGAGGACGTCCTCATCCCGCTCGCCTTCCGCACCGGCAGCTAAAGGGTCGTCCGCCGCCTCTGCGGGGTCCACCTTCACTTCCCCCACGGCGGCGCTGCCCTCGGCCCGAACCAGAGGCGCGAGCAATCGCGTCGCGCGCGACCATGTCGCCGGAGGCTGCGAGCTCGCGGCGCGCACATCGGCGACAGCAGCCGAGAGCGCAGGGAGAGACAGCGTCGTCAGGGACGCCAACGTCAGGTCGATGACGAGCGGCGCAGGAAGGAGCTGGACGTCGAAGATGGGCGCGTCGCCCGCCGTAGCAGCGCCGGCGGGCGGAGGAGTCGCGGCAGCCGCAGCAGCAGCAGCAGCAGCGGGCGGGGGAGCAGGAGGAGGGACGGCCGCCGCCTCGAGCTTGACGCGCTTCGCGACGGGCTCATCCGCCGTCGTGCCAGCCAAACGCTTGGCCCGCGTCTCCTCCATTTGCAACCGGAAGGCTGCCTCCATGCGTGCGTTCTGTGCCGTCAGCGCCTGCTGGAGCGCCGGCTTGAACGAAGAGGCGATCGTGCTCGATCTGTGAGCACATAACGTGAGCAACTTTTGTCAGCCTGGTTCGCCGAGAAGCAAGCAGGCAGAGACGCACCGCTCAAAGCCGTACATGAGCGCCCTCACAAGCTTCTCGGTTGACCGCACGTCTCCCTTGTCCTTACCGTCCTTCTCGAGCGCGCCCGGCGTCCATCCGGTAAGGGCGGGTACGAGTACGGCAGCGAGCGTCGGTCGTAGCCGGACAATGGGCGGCAGAAGCGAGAGGAGAGCGGTAAGCAGGCCACTGTCGGACGAGGCGTAGAGCGTCCGGAGGAGGAACTCGAGCAGTTGCAGCGACTGGGCCTCAAGCTGCTGGACGGGCAGGAAGGGGTGGCCGGCCGGGATGTTGGCCAGGTTGGGATCGTAGACCTGAGCAATGGGGCGTCATGGTAAAGGGGCAAAGCCTTGTCAGCCCTCGTGTTCGCAGGCTCGGAAGGCCGCTGTCCAGTACAAGAGGAGGGAATGTACCCTTGGGTCGTTGCCGCCCTTGGTCTGGACGAGCACGACGCGCTGCAGGAACTTGATGCTGGAGAGCCTGACACCCCTCGGAGCGCGAGTGCCGCGCTCGTCGACGCCCTCGAGCGCCCAGCGCAGGATCCGGTCGCGCACGCCGCTGAGCGTTCCCCAAAGGAGCGTGTTGGTCCGGTTGGTGCACAGATGCCGGAAGACGAGCGGGTAGAAGCTGGCGCTGAGCGCGACCAGCGACTTGAGCTCGGCCGTCGCTGCCGAGCTCGCTGTCGGCGGCAGGCGGAGCAGCGGCGCGAGCGTCTCGATCGACGTCAGGGCAAGCGAGGTCTTGATCTCGTACGGCAGGGCCGAGCGGCAGATGCCTATCTCGAGCACCTGCAGACCGGCGAGCGGAGCAAGAAGCAAGCAGGCGGCGGCGAGCAAGGCGTCAGTCCAGGCGATCACCCCGCCAGACAGGTAGCAGCCAAAGGGGACACGCACATCGATAAAGAGACGACGGAGGAGGTCGCCCTCTGCCGTGCCCGGGCGAGCGCTGTTGACGACAGGCAGGAGGTTGGTGACGAGGGGCTGGATGAGCTTGGGCTCCTGGGTGAGGGCGTGCTTGGTCTCGCCGAGGAGCTGCTGCTGCATCTCACCGGACGCCGAGAGGGCGCGCGTGAGCAGGCTGAAGGCGTCCGACATGCTGGCGAGGCGGTTGGCCGACCGACGGCTTGAGGCTGGCGATGGCGAGAGGGTACGGGCAGAGGCAAGGACTGAAGTGACGGCTGGCGGCTTGCAGTTTGGGCGCGTCGGAATCCCAGTTCGATCCTTAATCCGTTGAAGCTCCGATCAGGATGGTCGTCTGATTCACTCATATAACCAGTGTAGTTGAATCACACGGGCTATATCACTGCGCGACCGCCCTGTCGGCCGTTCGCGTCGAGCGCCTTCCGTCGTCTGCTCTCCATCCGCCTCCGCCCCATCTCCCTAGACAGGTCCCCTTCCGGCGCGCTTGGCACTCTCGATCGGCATGTCGCAACCACCTGCGTCGCCTGCTCCCCAGGTTACCACGCCCGGCGGCTCAGCAGCCCCCACCCGCCCGGGCGACCAAGACCCCGCGTACAACGACGTCGTCCTCTCGTTCCTCCGCAAGCGAGGCTACGCAAAGGCCGAGGAGGCGCTCAGACACGACATCGAGCAGGCCAAACTCAGGGCTACCCAGGGTGCGGCAGGCGCTGGATCGGCCGCACCGAACGCTGCTCCTGCAGCGGCTGCTACTCCTGCTACTGGCGCGGGGGCAGGCACGTCCACCGCTGCGGCGACCGCTACGCCCTCTGCTGGCTCGACACCGGCGCCGGGGGCTGCATCCACCTCTTCTGGTCCAGGGACAGTTTCTGGCGGTCCCGCAGGGCGTCCGGCAGGGGTCTCGCAGCCCGGCCAGAGCTCGCACACAGTCAACTTGCCGACCCTCGTCCAGCGCAACACGCCGCGCCTCAACAAGCAGGCTGCTTCGCTAGCGGCAAGCTCTCCCATCTACGACCTGCTGCTGCAGCAGCTGCCCTCGACTGCTCTTCACACGCTTGGGCTGCCCGACCTTGCACGCAGCAAGGAGCGAGCCGAGCGCGAGGAAAAGTACCACGGCGCGGTCGCGGCTGGCCCCGGCGGCGTCAAGAAGGAGGATGTCGCTGGTGTTGAGGTCAAGTTGCTCGACCCACAGGAGCGTGTGCTGGGGTACGAGAGCGTACGAGAGTGGGTCGAGAGCGGGCTCGAAGCGTGGAAGGTCCGTCAAGTCTCACGCGTCGACGCGCGTGCGCCATCTCGGCCTCCGCTGGACCTGACAACCGCCTCTCACGGGGTATGCAGGACGAGCTGCGACCGCTTCTGTTCCCGGTGTTCGTGCACACGTACCTCAGTCTCCTCTCAACCTCCTTCCCCCTCCTCGCGCGCTCCTTCTTCCTCAACCATTCGCCATCCCACCACGCACTGCACTCCACGACCCTCTCGTCTTTGGCGTCCCTGACGACGGCCGCGCACCTTGCGGCGTCGCCCGTTGCGCGAAGGTTCCGCGCCGAGAAGTACGTGGTGCGCATGAGCAAGGGCGGATTCGGCCTGCTCTGCGGCTGGCTTGGTGGAGGCGGGGTCGAAGGTAACTGGGAGGAGGGTGCGAGTCGGGCGCGCGGCAAGGAGGCCGTCCGTAGTCTCGTTAACGAGCACATCCGCGTTGATGGTGAGTGCGATTTGCTGTTATCGGTTCTCTCTGTATGATTGACCCTGCTTGCTCTTGCCTCGTCGCCCGCGCAGTTGCTCAGCAAACGCAACCCCTCACCTCGCTCGAGCTCATGACCAACACCGGCCTGCTCTCGTCTCACATCCCTCCGGCGTCATCCGGTACGTCCGCCGCGCGTGCGGCGGTGATCCAAGCCTCCCCTCAAGCGTTCAACGGCGCGCAGCCCAATCTCAAGCTCGGCCTGCCGCCGCTAGGCGACAAGTTGAAGGACGAGGTGCGCAAGATCCTTCTGGCCGCCTCTTCGGGCGAAGGCGGCAACAGCGAGCACGCCGCGTCCGACCTCGAGCGCATCGACCCGCCAACTACGATCGGTGACGACGGCAAGCCGCTACCAGCGCCGAAGGAAGACGACCTGCTGCCGATGCCTGTCAATTTCAGAACGTTTGACGTTCAGCGCGAGGTTGCGCGCATAGTCGACTCGCGTAAGCGCCTCCGGCTCGGGCCGACCGCGCCGCCCGGGTCGGTCGAGCCTGACGCGCGCTGGGAGCAGGGCGTCGAGGGCCGCGTCGTGCTGCCGAGCATCTGCGCCTACACGTTTGAGGACAACGGCGAGGGTGTGACTTGCGCAGAGTTCTCGAAGGACGCAAGCCTCATGGCGGCTGGTAGCGAGGAGAGCGTCGTCCGGCTCTGGAGCTTGAAGGGCGAGAAGCTCAGGGGCATGCGCAGTGACTTTGATCCGGTCAGCATTCGCGACTGTACGTCAATTCCTCTTCTGCCGCTCTCGCTGCGTATCGGCTAACCTACTTGCCCGTCATGCGTGTAGCGTCCTCGCTCAAGAAGACTCGCGAAAAGTCGGGCTCGGCGATGCGCAAGCTCGTAGGCCACTCTGCGCCCGTCTACGGCCTCTCCTTTTCGCCGTCGTCGGGCTCGGCGAGCCCGCCGCGCCACCTCCTGTCGGCCTCGGGCGACGGCTCGGTCCGGATGTGGTCGATGGACACGTACAGCGCGCTCGTCGCGTACAAGGGCCACCAGGAGGCCGTCTGGGATGTCGAGTGGGGCCCGCAAGGCGTCTACTTCGCGACCGCGGGTAGGGACAGGACGGCCAGGCTTTGGGTAGCGGAACGGACGAGTGCACTTCGCATGTTCGTCGGTCACTTGGGCGACGTCGATGTGCGTGCTTTCTGCTTTCCGTTTGCGCCCCCTGCATCCTGCTGATTGCGGCGTGAACCTCGCCGAGCAGTGCCTCAAGTTCCACCCCAACTCGCTTTACCTTGCGACCGGCTCGAGCGACCGGACGTGCCGGCTGTGGGACATTCAGCGCGGGGCGTGCGTCCGCCTGTTTGTCGGCCACCACGACAACGCGGTGTCGGCGGTCGCCATCAGCCCTGATGGGCGATACCTTGCGAGTGCAGGTACGTTTGCCCTCAGCTCTTCTCTGTCGAAGGCGGCAGCTGACCTTGTCCGATGCAGCCGAGGACCACGCGATCAACCTCTGGGACTTGGGCTCGGCTCGGCTCATCAAGAAAATGACGGGCCATACGTCGTCCATCCACAGCCTGTCCTTCTCGGCCGAGTCGGCCCTGCTCGTCAGCGGCGGCGCAGACTGCACCGTCCGCGTTTGGGACGTCAAGTCGTCTGCGCAGGAGGCAGAGGGCACGTTCGGCGGTCCTGGGAAGAAGGACGGGCTCTCGGCGCCGAGCAGCAGGCGTGCGAGCCAGCTCGGACCGACGATGCCCGGCACGACGCTCGGTGAGCTGCCGATGAGCAATCTCAGCGCCGCCGACGATTATGGTGACGTCGTGCACGACATCAGGTGGGTCTCTTCCTGCTTCGGTTCTCCCGCTCTTTCACTAACGCCGTTCCATGCCGTCGAACGAACAGCGGCTCGCTGCTCTCCACCTACCCGACCAAACGCACGTCTGTCCTCAACGTTCAGTTCACGCCTCGCAACCTGCTTTTGTGCGCCGGCTACAAACCTTACACGATATAATGACCCATGCAGACTTGCAGCTAGCTCGCACCGTGACCGCTGTGAAACGGGCTGTGGACAAGACCAAGCTCAGTGGCGCATTGGATTGAGAAGGCGCACTGAATCGAGAGGGCGGTGTAAATGCGAGATGAAAGCAAAGATGGATACAGCAATGCGAGATGCCGAAGAGCGTATGTGCTGGAAAAAAGGGACGAGCAAGAAAAACAACAGCGGGTGCGCGACGAGTGTTAAGCAAGAGGTTGGGATTGAAGCAAAGAAGGTGCTGGGGGCTGGCGTAGATGCTGGAAGGTGGTCGGGTACCATCTACGACGGGTGGTCTAGGATCAACGACTGCAAAAGAAGACGAGCGGGCGGTCAGCGCGCGGGTCGAGACGCAGGAGGTGGTGAACACGCACTGTCGGCCCAGGAACATCTGCACGCCCTGGTCTGCGAGGCTCCCGGTCAAGGGCGTCGGTCCTGTTGATAGTACCGGTAAACAAGTCAACGAATGTCTACGACTGAGCAGAGCGATGAGGGCAACTCACCTGGTGCGATGTAATCACTCAACGGCATGATCTCGAAATTATCGGTAGCGATGAACGCAAGCGTCTCGTGCGTCGGGGGGTTGACAGGATCGCCAGGAGGACTGCAATGGAAGATGAGAGCCTCATCAGTAAAGGTGCAGTCAAGAAAAAGGGGATGAAACGAAGGACATACGCCGCAATGCGCATCAGGCCGATCCCCAGCCGATACGTCCCGCTCAACCTGACGGACACGTCGGGGAAGACAAAAAAGATGCCGCGGGTCGGTTCCTTGCTCGATGGCGTCGCGAGGACGAGCTCATGCGGTGAGGACACCAAGGTGCCGTACAGCATGCGCATCGGTTGCGAATTGGCGGCCGACGAGTCAATCACGACGTCGAGCGGCGCGCCCGGGTTATGCATGGCGGGCGGCTCAGACGAGGGAAGGAGCGTTAGGTGGCTGAAGAGAAACGGCAGGTTCGAGTCGCTGTCGTGAGGAGAGCTTCACGGATGTCAGCGGGGGTAAGCGAACGCAGCGAAAAATGAAAGGCCTCACATGTCGATAATTGTGTCATCGGGGGCGAAGCACTGCAGCTGGACAATGAGCGGAGGGCTGAGCGGCAGCCTCGACAGGACGTTCGAGCCGAACTCGGCCGAGCCGATGGGTTGCTGGACGACCGTGAGAACGTAGCGACTACGGGGAGTAGGTCGTGAGGAAGTCAGGACAAGATACGCTGCAGCCTTCAAGGGCGTAAAGACGACGCACCGGTTTATCGCGCTAGACGCCTGCGAAGTGATGCTGCCCTCGCTCCCACGGCTTCCGTTCTCGCCCGCCGCCGGTTCAGCACTGTCTGGCCGTCGCATCCCGGATGAGCTCGACTCGACCTGAGGCACTGCGTCTTGGGTGCCGGCCGACACGAGGATGTCCTCGGCAGGGGTAGGTGGGGAGGCTGCTGCGGAGGATGCAACCTCTGCTGGGGGAGGCGTCGGAGTATGCGGCATGGAGGGAATTGGTAGGAGACGGGTAGGAGGAGGTCGACGGGCAGCGAGCGCCTTGGATGACCGGGCGGAAGCTGCTCTCGTGGAGGTCGCTCTTCAGCTCTCGTGATCCGAAGCTACTTGTGCGAGCTGGCGAACAGCAACTGGGTGAGGTCGCGAAGGCGAGCGGGGGTCGGAAGGTTGCGCTGCTGGGTAGGGCAATTAAAGCTTTGAGGGCTGCGCGTCGAGCGGGTTGGCGTGTAGTTGGCTCTGCAAACTGCAACGGCTTCAGAGGAAGGAGCAGAAGGAGGGGAAGAAGCCAGTCCCGCACCTCGTCTGCCGTCTTGAGGGACCCGCAGCGACCTCACGCGCTCTGCAATTCCCGGGGGCAGTGGGAACGAGGGTGGGTGGTGAACTGTGCACGTCCCGGCTGCAAACGCCTCCTTGGACGCCGCGATCGATCGTCGGTCAACCCGCAGAAAGGCCCGTCAGTTTGGATCCTCGAAGCGTGTCTCAGCCATGACGACAGCCGGCGTCGACGCGCGGCAAGTGGACCTGACGACGACGCGCGGGCGATCGAAGTGCCGACGCAGGCCGACGCCTGCGGTGAGCCACGGGAGAACGCCTCGTCCCTCGCGCGAGTCTGACGCTCCTCGACAAAGGGACCAGCGAACCTTGCGGAAGAAATCCTCCGCGGCCCTTTCATCATCGCGCTGGGCAAGTCGCGCTTCCGGCCGGCCGGCAGCCTGAAGGTGTGAACGGGATGAACGCACCTTTTATACGTGCGGCAACGACGTACTGAGTGTTGGCGAGAAGCCTGCGCGAAAACCGTTGACGTGAAGCGCTCGTCA
This sequence comes from Cystofilobasidium ferigula, assembly GCA_014825675.1. Lineage (NCBI taxonomy): Eukaryota > Fungi > Basidiomycota > Tremellomycetes > Cystofilobasidiales > Cystofilobasidiaceae > Cystofilobasidium > Cystofilobasidium ferigula. The sequence goes on along the minus strand of MVAM01000043.1, from coordinate 25,348 downwards.
GCCTTGGGCAAGGGACTAAAAAGGGAGAAGAGGAGGGCAGCGTCGCGATCCAAAAGATTGCGCTGAAGCGCGGCTTCGGTTGCGCCCGCCGACGTCGCGTCGGAGTTTCCTGTCTTACCTTCAGGGTGCCAGACGTTCGGGGGAGCGAGCTGTCTTGCTAGCCGATCGTCCCGATGTACGAAGCTGAGGGGATCTCATGCAAAAGGTCGGCGTTTGAGAGCCTGGATGTGGGCGGGAGGGCGAGCGTCGACTGGACGTAAGGCGCGAACAAGAAAAGAGGGCTCTCCCGTCCTCCGCCTCCCTTCTATCAGGCCGGACCGAGCGGCATGCGCGGTCTGCTTGATTCCCCGTGACAGGAGAGCAGCTATTGCGATCATTCACCCAGGGGGACTGACGCGTGACGCGACACAGCCTCTTTCCCATGACCCGACGATGCCCCTCCCGTACGTGCAGCGACGCGTCGACGTACTCTCTCACGCGAGGCGCATAAGACGAAGAGGCCTGCCGCGGGCGGACCGCCATGCCGCGGCTTTACGAGAACGGCAGGGCGCTTCTGTCAGGCGTTCCGCGCCCGCGGCAGAAAACGAGCGGCAGGAAAACGGGAGCCGAGGAGGGGCGTGCGCGCGGACAAGGTGACTGAGAGGGAGCGAGCGTTCGGCGCAGACGTGACGTCGGAGATATGCGGCACACGAGCAAGCGGTCTATTGGATACAGCACAGTGTTCAGGGCGCGCAGGTACAGGTTTCAGACGAAGGCGGAAGGGGCTCGACCTCAAGACCTGCTTGAGCGCGGGGAGGTGACCGTCAGCTTACTGCTGGGAGGTGATAAAGTAGGCGACAGAGACCCACAGGGCGTCGGACAGCACGCCTTACTTCTCCTCCGGGTTCGCAGCAGTCTGCGCGGCAGACACTTTGGCGGCGAGGCTGCGAATGTTCTCCGCCGCGCGGGTGACGCCGAGCGTGCGAGCGCACTCGTACATCTTGAGGGCCTCCTCAAACTGGCCAACTACGGGCAGAGCACGAAGCAGGAAAGTTCAGCTGTTAGAAAGGGCACTTGGAGGGATAACGACGCACGAGCCTCGAGGACGGCGGCGAGGTTGAAGTTGATCTCAGGGTCGAGGGGTGCCAGCTCATGCGCAGCGCTATAGGTTGAGACAGAGCGGATTAGCGCTCGCACCTTTTCAAGCACAGCGATTCACGCACCGCAGGTGCTTCAACGCAAGATGACCCTTGGGGGTCTTCGAGATGATGTAGGCCGAAGCAAGGTCTGGGCAGGACAGGCGCAGTTAATCAGCCGCAGCCTCTACCGCCCAGCACTCTCACTACGCGATCAAACGCACTGGTGTGTGCGTCGCTATTTGTCGGGTCGATCGCAATGCTCTCGAGCCAGGCCGAGATGGCAGCATCGTGATCCTCTGGGCGAATCGAGGCCGCAGGAAAGGCAAAGCGCAGTCAGCCCTCCGAGTAGCCATCGAGGAGGCAGGGAGCACAGACTGACTCAGGCAGTAGTGCACGACGCCCAGGTTGAAGAGCACCGTGGCATCCCGGTGGATGGCGAGCGCCTTGAGGTACTCTGTGCGAGCCTGGTCGAACGCGCCCTCTTCGAGCGCGCGCGCGCCGGCCTCGAGCATCGCCTGGAACTCGGGCGTCGGCGTGTCGGACGGCTGCGGGGTGGCTACAGGCGCAGGTGGGAACGCAGCGTCAGCGTCAGTGTCAGCGTCGCCTCCTGCACGTTGTCGAGCACAGGCTAGGACGGACCCTCTGCGAAGCGCGACAGGGACGACGAGAAGGCCCGGCTCGAGGTGAGGCGCGCGACCGAGGGAGCCGCCGCGCGGAAGGTGGAGACACGGCTCGACCTGGCAGCCAGGGCACAGGCGCGGACGAAGGAGCGCGAGAGAGGGCCGGACATGCTTGCTAGCGACGGGATGCGGGAAGAGAAGGGCGGATGGGTGTCGAAGACGGTCGTGTGCCGCTCCAGCTCATCCCGCCCAGGAACTCGCAGCGTCGTCGGACTCCGACTTTTTTCGCCGCAGGCACGCCCGACCGTACCTCAGCCCACGACCCTACGACAGCACACAAGCCAGCTCCCTCAGCGCCTTCACCAGCCTTTCGTCAGCCAGGCCGTCCTCTTACGCACCCAGCTTTCTCCGGGTCTCTGCGGCTCCCTCAGCGACCTCCTCGTCCTCTTCCGTCGCCGCCGCCTCCACCACCTCTCCCCCTTCTCCGTCTCCTCCGTTCGCAGCATGTCCTTCACGTCGTTCCTCTCCGACCGCGGATCGAAACAGGCGCCTCCGCCGGCAGCGGACACTGCGTCCTCGTACCTCGGCTCTGCCTCCTTCTCCCAGCCGTCGGCGTCGACGTCGTTCGTGCCCGACCAGCCGCAAGAGCCGACAGCCCAGTCGCTCTTCGCGTCGTCGTCGTTTGACCCGGCAAAGCTCCACCCGCTAGCTGGTCTCGGGTCGGGCGAGCAGCTCGACTACCTGCTGCTGGAGGACGATAAGACGAACCTGGAGGGGGGTGCCGTGATGGGCAACCGCGGCTTCTTTGACGACGTGCAAACGGGTACCGGAACCCTGTACATCACCGGTGCGTCCTCGACCGCGCGAGCTGCCACAGCCTTCTGGAGCGAATCTGACCGGTTCTGATGACTGGCATCAAACCGCAGGTCTCTTCACGGGTAGCGCATTGGGAGCGCTGGACGGTTTGCGCAAGAAGGGCATCGTCGGCGGCAAGCTGCGCTGGAACGCCGTCCTGAACGGCGCCAGCATGCGCGGGACGTACTACGGCAACACGGCCGGTACCATCGGTGTGTACATCTCTTCTTGTGCTGCAGGTCTCTCGTGGAGAGCTCGCAGCGGATACAGATCGGACGGAGTGGACTGGGTGCTGACGTCCGACGGGCCTGTCGTTCGCTCTCTGCAGCCTTCATGTACAACGTCTTCAACAACATCGTCCCCCGCCTTCGCCCGGACAATGCGCAGGACATCTACACGTCTATCGCGTCGGGTGCGCTGTCAGGCGCCGTTTTCAAGTCGACGGGTGCGTCCTTCCTCCCCTTCTGCTCGCGCGTCACCGGCGAACACCTTTCGCTGACTCTTTTGCACGCTCTCGACCACAGCCGGCCTGCGCCCTTGTCTCACGGCATCCGCCATCGGTGCCGGCGCTGCCGCATCGTGGAACTTTGCCCGCGATCGCTACTGGAAGTGAGCCGGGGCAAGCGGGGGGATGGGAGGTGCGGGGGGGGGGGGGGCAGGAGCGTCTGTCAGGAGGGGACGGACGGCCTGGCTTCGCTGTATTCGGTATAGAAAAGTTCACAGCTCATGATCGCGTCTCTACCTGGGGACACGAAGAAAGCAGGGACGTTTCCGCGGGCGACTCATTGGCGAACAAGGCTGCCTGAACATTGGGGGGTGCACGTAAAGGGGTGTGAGGCCAAGAGGAGAGGGCTGATGTGTTGACCGCTCCAGTTTGGCGGGTCCGACACTTGCCGATCAACGTGCCTCTCGGTTCCCGTCTACTTCTTAGCACGCATCTGCCTGGGAGCGGTTCATTGCGTGGTTGGAAAAAAGAAGAAGCAGGGAAGGAGGGGAGAGGAGGAGGTGAGGTACGGTTCATGCCGTCGTTTCAGCCTGCAGAAGGGCGCCCGCCGCCGTACAAACCTCCGACTCAAGCGCGCGCCGGACGCCCGTCCTGCTGCCTCCACTGGCAGATAGCTCACAGCTGCCACATATTCCAGAGGATGCGGACTTCAGCGGCAGGCGTCGAACGTTTTCTTCGTCACTAGATCGGCTGCTGCGCGTGGGTCTCTGGCTGCCGGCTTGCCCCTTTTCTTCCTGCCCTCGACCCCCCCTGTCCCCTCCTCCTCCGCCAGCCAAACGCAGCTCGGCAGCCTCGGCGCCTCGTCACGGACGATCGGCAGCCAGAATCCAAGCCTTACTCGAGCTTCGTTCCCGCTCTCGCTCCAGGCACCCATCTCCCTCCTCCTCCAGCAACTGTCTTCCGCATCCTTTCCATTGCGTTCTTCCGGCAAGTGTCCGACCCTCGAGCGTCTCGCACTGGCTTAGCAAACCGCAGCTGGCAACTATCCGCCTTCCGTCCGCGACCGTCGTCATCCCTCCGCCCGTCCAACCATGTCGGTCGTCCAGTCTCAAGCCCTCCCTACCGAGCTCTGCATGCCCTCGCCCTCGCCGGAGGCCTGCCGCTCAGCCCTCGCTGCCGCCGGGTACGACAGGGCCTTCGTCGAGCTGAGCTCCGAGCTGGCAGCCAGCCGAGAACGGTCAGTCCGCGCTTGCCCTCCTTTCCTCTTGCCGTATCCACCCGGTCGTATCTCCGCTCGACCAGCTGGTGCTGATACGCCTTCTCCCCTCTCGCGCTGCAGCCGGTCCAACTCGAACGCTTCGACCTCGCCCTCCGTCTGGTCCAAGTCGTCTTCGCTCGTCCGGTCAAACTCGCACCGCTCGGCACGTTGGTCCGTCACGTCGTCACAGGCTGTCCTCGAGGAGCTACTCGACGCCGCTCTGGCGGTCGAGGCGTGCGAGCAACCGCAGCCCGCTCGTCGCAAGCTCCTCTCGCACTCCTCCACCCCATCGTCCTTCTCCCTCGCTGCACCCCGCTCTCTGTCGCTCGCCTCGTCTACTCGGTCGATGCTGCTTCCGCCAGACCGATCGTCGTCACCTACCCCGTCCTTCGTCAGCGCCCTCTCTGCCGGCGACTACCACCGCAAACGGCAGCAGCATCAGCGGAGCGCGCAACGGGGCGTCATCAGCGCCGACGCTGATACTCGGAGGCAATACGACGACGACGACGACGACGACGGCGGCGGCGGCGGCGGCAACGGCGAGTCCGTCTTCGGCCTCGCGACGGCGCCCGCTCGGAGGTCGATGAGCCCCGTCGTCTCGCTCGGGTCGGCTAAGAGCACGCTGCACTGGCGCAGCCGGACGCTGTCCCCCGTCCCGTTGCCCTCAGGACCGCCGCCGACAATTCCTCTCCCGCCTACGCCAAGAACCGCGCGCGCGAGCCTCACCAACCGCGCGTCCGCCATGTCCGCTCTGTCAGCGCGCAGGCGGGCTCGAGAGGCGTCGGCGACTATGGCAGGGCCGACCGCGAACGACCTTGCTCTCCGTCTGGACAATGACGACGACGGCATATCGCGCAAGAGGGCGGAGGCGCTCGCGGCGCTCGAGGGGAGGCAGTTGGGCACGTCGCTCGAGCTGCACTGGTGAGGCACGACCTTACCTTTTCCCATCCCGCCTCTCCCATCCTGCCGTCGGCCGCTACACACGAACTCGCGCCCTCTCCCCTTTCTGATTCTCTTTCGACATACATTGACCCCGTCCGCTTCGCTTTCTCCGAACATTGGCTGCTTCTCTCAACTCTCGACGATCCTCACGTCCTTCATGTCCGACCTTTAACGCTTCCTCTCTCCTATCTGGATCTCCCACCTGCTCATAGACGATCCTGCTGCCTGTCCCTCTCCCATCTCCCTTGTCTCGCTTGCCGCTCGCCTACCGACCTCCCCTTGCAACCGTACTGCACCCCTCCTGCTCAGCATAGCGCACAACTCTTAGTACCATCCGCCCTGCCTGCTGCTCATACATGCCCTCCTTGCTCACACACGTTGCAAACGAGACAAGCAAGGAGCGCATCACATCGCCACCGCTGGACGAACGCCCGCTCCCCTCCGCTTTCTTTTTCTTCGACGGGGGGATGTCGGACCCCCGCCCGGGGGGGCCTTAGGCCTTCTTTCCGAGGTCCTCCTTGAGCGAGACGATCCGGTTGAGCACGATCTTGTCGCCCTCGCGCCGGCCGGGGAGCACGCCGTCGCCCTCGGCGAGACAGCCGAGCTGCGCGTCCTTGTCGACGGCAAAGTAGGCGACGCGCAGGCCTTGGAAGCGGATGCACTCGTTGCCGACGAGCTGGGACGCCGTCGCCTTGGGCGTGTCGTCCGCTGCGGGTTTGTCGGCCGCCGCCGCCTCGCCGCCGCCGCCGCCGCTGCTGCTGCTGCTGCTGCCGTGAGCAGCGTCCGACTTGGCGCCCGCGACGGCCTTCGCGGTGCGCTCCTCGGCCTCCTTCCTCGCGTCGCCCATCGACCGCTTCGCAAACGCAAAGAACGAGCTCTCGACCATCGCGCCCTTGACGACCTCGAGCGAGTTGGGGTTGATGTCGGCCAGGTAGTCGTCCAGCGCCGCCGGGTCGTTCGAGTGGAACAGCGGGTTGAAGATGCGCGTCTCGTCGACGAGGACGGGCGAGTGCGAGAGCGGGTCGAGCGGGACCCACTCTGCGCGTGCCCGCGGAGACGCAAGACGGGGAGAGGGGAAAAGCATGGCAAGACGTCAGCTTACGAGGCGGTGCGCGCTCGCGGGAGGCAGGCCTCCCAGGAACAGGACGCACGGATGAAGGCCTTGGGCTTCTTCGCGCCCTCGCTCTCGAGCTTGACGATGACCTCGACGACGTTGCCCTCGGCGTCCTTGACAACGTCGGTGCACGTGACGGGGTACGGCGCGCCGAACAGGCCGACGCTCTTGCCCGGCGCGAGCCTGAAGTAGTCCTTGGAGTCCTCGAGCCGGAAGTCATCCCGGTCGATGAACACCGTCTTGGTGAACGCGATCGGGAACGAGCCCATCGCCGGCAGCTTCGGGTGCAGCGGCTTGTCGGTCACGATCCTGTAGTCGTCGGGCACGTTGGCGATGGTGACCTTGAGCGGCCGGAGGACGACGTGCAGGCGCGGGGCGGACGACTCGAGGTACTGCCGGACCGTCTGCTCGAACTTGGCGAGCTCGATCGTCGAGCTCGCCGTCGTCACGCCGAGGTTCTCGACGAAGCTGCGGATCGCGCCCGGCGGGACGCCGCGCCGGCGGAGGGCGATGAGCGTGTAGATGCGCGGGTCGTCCCACCCGCGGACGTGGCCGTCGTCGACGAGCTTCTTGATCTTGCGCTTGCTCATGACGGTCCCCTGGATGTTGAGCCGGCCGTACTCGGACTGGCGCGGCTTGTACACGTCGAGCGCGTCGCACAGCCACTCGTACGACTCGCGCGCGAGGATGAACTCGGTCGTGCAGAGCGAGTGCGAGATGTTCTCAAACGAGTCGACCAGGCAGTGCGTGAAGTCGTACGTCCTGCACGGGCGACAACGAACGCGGGACGAAGGTGAGCTCGCTGCAGGGGGTGGAGGAAAAGTGAGGACGACAGGGAACGCAACGGGTAGATCTTCCACTTGTCGCCCGTGCGGTGGTGCTCGGCCTCGACGATGCGGTACGCGACCATGTCCCACATGTGGGGGTTGCCGCTCGCGAGGTCCTGCTTCATCCTGAGCGTCGCCTCGCCCTTCTTGAACTTGCCGTCGCGCATGTCGGCGAACGCGGCGAGCGACTCTGCGACGGGCCGCGAGCGGTGCGGGCACGGCGTGCGCACCTGCGACTGCGCGCCGCCGCGGTAGCGCAGCTGCTCCTCGGCCGTGCAGTGGCACACGAACGCCTTGTCGCGCCGGACGAGCTCGGTCGCGAGCTCGTACAGCCGCTCAAAGTAGTCGGACGAGTACGTGATGGTCCACGGCTCGAACCCGAGCCAGCGCACCATCTCGAGGATGCTCTCAAAGTACGCGCCCTCCTCGGCCGAGGGGTTCGTGTCGTCGTACCGGAGGTACGTGTGCCCGCCGTGGTGGGCGGCGTAGCCAAAGTTGACGGCGATCGCCTTCGAGTGCCCGATGTGGAGGTAGCCGTTGGGCTCGGGCGGGAAGCGCGTGACGACCTTGCCGCCGGTCGCGGCGAGATGCTCGGCCATCCGCTGCGGGTGCTTCTGCGCGTTCCCGCCCGGCGCGTGCAGCTTCGACAGCCAGCCCTCGGCGTACATGTTGCGCGCCGGCGCAGGCTCGGCGGAAGCGGCGGCAGTCGCCTTCGGCGCCGCAGTCTTTGCGGGCTTGGCCGCCTTGGGCTCCTGAGGGCGGGCGCAGCCAGTCGGTCCGTGTGTCAGCCGTGCGGCGCGAAGGGCAGTAGACGGCAGTGGCACTCTCTCACCTTGGCCTTCCGCTCCTTCTCCGCCGCCAAGCTCCCGAACCTGCCCTCGAACACGCCCTCGAGCGCGCTCTTGACCTCGAGCGGGAGCGCCCACCGGAGCGTCTCGTGCGTGCGGACGGCGGCCTGCGTCTTGGCGAGGTCGGCCCACGAGGACGGCGGGGTCGGGAGGGCATCGAGGAAGGACTGGAGGAGGGAGGGGAGCGTGGACGAGGGGATGTCGACGCCTGAGGCGAGCGGGGCGGCGAGGGCCACGGAAGAAAGCCAAAAAAACGAGCAAGGTTGTGCAGGTAGAAGAGCGTCGGTCAGCCCAAGATGAACGGCGAGGGAAAGACGGAGGTGAGGTTGCTCAAGGAGCGGTCTGACGGGCGGCGAGCGCTCCCGCCTTGCGGCCCCCGCCCCCCCTCCCCCCCGGCCTCAACGCCGACAGCACCCCTCCTCGAGCACAAGACGGGGGTCGGAAGAGACTGACCGACACCGGCGTTCTTCTCGAGCTCGGCGTCGACCGCCGCCGGGTGGGCCTCGAGGTACTTGACGGCGGCGGCGACCTTGTCGCTCCGGTCGAGCCTGCCGTCGGCGACCCAGCCTGCGAGGCGGGTGCGCGCGTCCTGGGGGAGCTTGGCGCTGCCGGCGAGGAGGCCTGCGAGGAGCTTGCCCTTGGCGTCGTCCCAGCTGCTCGGGCTGGCGGACGCAGGGTCCGAGGGGAGGGCGGCGAGCAGGTCCTGCGCCCAGGCGGCCTGCTTGGGGTGGGCTGCGAGGTCGTCGGCCTTGGGCTGGGGGATGCGGAAGGTGCTGGCGAGGGCGGCGGAGAGATCCTTCTGGGGCTGGGAAAGCTCCTTGGGCGGCATGGCGGCGGCGGCGGCGGCAGAGAGAGAGAGAGAGGAGGGTCGTCGTCGGAGGGAAGACGAGAAGCGGGCGCAGGTGGACCTGGAGCGGATGCGTCGTCTATTGCCTCCGGGCGGCGCCGTCTCTTGAGGTTACTCTCTCTCTCGCGCGCGCTCTCCCTGTCTCTCTGCCTTCCGTCCCAGCGATGCCGCAGCCGCTGCTCCACCACGCCCCCGCCGGCACCCGCTACGACATCGTCCGCTCCTCGCGCCAGCCACCGCCCTCCAGCCGCAGCAGCAGCAGCAGCCGCCAGCCTCAGCCTCAGCCTCACGCCGCCGTCCCCCCGCCTCCGTCCGTCGCTCCGGCTGCTGCTGCCCTCCCTCGCCTCGCGCCGTCGCACCGCCTGCCGACGCCGGCGACGCACACCTCCCTCCCCGGTGCGCCGCCGCTCCTCGCGCCCTCTGCCTCGCGCGCCGCCTCGTCCCCCTCCGACGGCGCCTTCCCCGCGGCGTCCGGCCAGCTCGCCGCCGCCGCCGCCGACGACGACGGAGAGGCAGGGTCGGACGCGTCGAGCTTCCACGACGACGACGACACGGTCGACCTCGGCTCGGACGACGACGAGTTCGTCCGCCCGCTCGCAGCTGGCGGCGCGCCGGCGGCCGCGTCGCACTCTGGCCCCCCGGCGGGCGGGCTCGGCCGCGCATCTGCCCCTGACGTAGGCGCAGGCGGAAGCCTCGGACGCGCCGTTGGACCTGGGCTCCGGGACGAGAAGGCGTCCGTGCAAGCCACGGGGGGCGTGAGGGACTGGCTGGGCGTGCCCGGTCTCCCTCCCCCCGCCGCGCTCCGTCCGACCGAGCTCGCCCCGCCCCTGCCTTCTTCCCCAGGGGCGCACACGACCGCCTCTGCCGTCCCCCCGCCGCGCACGTCGTCGTTCAGCGCGCCCTCGTCCGCGCGCGCCTCCCCTCCGCCGCCCAGCAGCATACCGCCGCACGCAGCCCCTCCCCCTCCGCCACGGTCGACGTCGCACGGCCGCACGGCCTCGCAAAACGACGTGCTCCGGCGCGAGCTGCCCGCGCTGCACACCACCTTCCCCCCGGCAAAGCAGTCGGCCGCCGAGGAGAAGCAGCGCGAGGCGGCGTACCACGCGCAGCTGCAGGCGCGCGAGCGCGAGCGTACCGCCGCCGCCGCCGCTGCCGCCGCCGGCGGGGACGGCGTCGTCTCGCCCCCTCCGTACGCGCACACGCCGACGACCGCCTCGGGCGGCAGGAGCACGCCCGCGGCGGGCAAGGGCAAGATGGCCGACCCTCACGACGCGCACTACGACGGGCACGCGCACAGGGACGGCTACACGAACTCGCCGTCGCTCTTCCGGCTGCCGGACGTCGGCGGGAGCACCGCGGCGGCCGGCGGGTCAGCCTACCTCCCCGGGCCAGGGAGCAGCGTCTTGTCCCCTCAGCCGTCGTCCACCGGTATCGGCGGCTTGGGGCTCGGCGGCGACGCCCTGTTCGACCCGTCGTCGTTCCAGCTCCCCCCCGCGCCGACCGGGCTGCTCGCGCTCCTCCTCGCACCCCGCGCGGCACAGTCGCTCCTGCCGGAGCTGGGTATCCGGGACGTGCTCTCCCTCTGGCGCGCGCTGGGGGACGCCGACCGCGCGCGGTTGGAACGGAGCAAGGAGGCGATCGAGGAGTGCAGGGTGTGGGCGCTCGGGTGGGCGGGTTACGTCAGGGGTGCGATGGACGGTGTAGGAGGGGCCAGAGAGGGATGGGACAAGGTTGGGTGGGAGCCGACGCTCGGGTTCCGTACGTCCTGCTCCTCGTCTCCTCTTCCTCTACCCGCGCCGCAGAGCTGACGGCCCGTCTGCGCCGTGCTGGGCGTCAGTCGCCTCGCTCCTCGAGCCGCCCACGACCGCTTTCCCGCCGACGCAGATCCAGCACATCTCGCTCTCGACGCTGCTCCTGCGTGCGGCGCACGCCTCTCGCCCGCCCGCCGGCCCGCACCTCATCCCGTTCGAGGAGGAGGACGTCCTGCCCCAGCCGTTGCAGCCGACGCTCGCGGCGCTCAACCCAAAGACACGGATGCGCGGCCTACCGGCGGGCAGGCTGCTCGTGCTGCCGTCGCCGTTGGCGGCGCAACCTCAAGGTCCGGCCGGCGGAGGCGGGGGGAGCAAGAGTGCGGTCGAAGGGCGCAACGGGCCCGTCCCGCCCCCGAAGGCAGGGCAGGGCTCGCTCAGGGGCCGCAGGTCGAGCATCTCCGAGTCGGTCGGGATCCACTGGGGCGGCCTGGCCTCCCGCAGCCACGGCGGCACGCCCCCGACGTCCTTCTCTGCCCAACTGCAGCCGCAAGCGCCGCTCCGGCTCGCGCCGTCGTCCGCGAGCATCTACAGCGTCGACAACCACTCGAAGGCCAAGCTCGCCCCGCCGCCGCCGCGCGTGCCCGAGCCGCGGCGGTACGAGTTCCAGCAGCCGCTCCCGGGGCAGCCGGGGCGGCGGCATCGCCGGCAGACGAGCGACTCGCAGAGTGTCATGTCGAGCGCGACGGGCTATGGCGCGCCGTCGGTCCACCGCCAGCGCGGAGTGTCGGCCGGCCCGTCCTCGGTGCACATGCTCGCCGGCGGGCTGACGGCGGACGTCGGCGGCGCTGGTGGTGGTGTTGGTGGTGGTGGTGGTGGTGGTGGAGGGCCCCGCAGCGCCGGTGGGTGGCAGGCGGATCTCGCCAACGCCCCGCCCCTGCCGTCGTTCGTGCAGCCGCTGCGCAAGAGCGCCTCCAAGGACGGCTCGTGGACGTCGCTCTCGGCCGGCGGCGGCGGCCGGGGCGGCGGCGGGGCGGGCAGCAGGTGGGAGACGACGAGCTCGTCCGAATCGTCCTCCGGAGGCCGCCTCACCCGGCGCCGGAGCTCGGCCCTGCCGCTCGTCGAGCCGCTGTTCCTCACCCTCACCAGCCCGTACAAGTTCGGCCGCGCGCCGCTCATCAAGATCGTCTGCCCCCTCCCGTCCGACGTCCCTTGGCCGTCCGGCCCGGCGCTCAAGCTCTGCCACAGACACCTCGACGCCGCGGGCCTGCTCGCGAAGATGCGCCTGGGCGACCTGGTCGAGAACCTCGCGGTGTCGTGGCGCACGCGGAAGGCCGAGGGCCCGCTTGGCGCGGGGTGGACGACAGGGACGATGGTGTACATCCCGCCGTACCTGCACCCGCTGTCGACGGCGTACTCGCAGGAACCGACCGCAGCCTCCCCGGTTGCGACCTCGGCCGGCGGCGGCGTCTCGCTCAGCAAGACAGCACACCTGCCCGCGTCACTCGACATGTTCCTCCTCCCGCCGACGTACTACCACAGCGTCATCCCGCCGCCGTACCTCATCTTCCTCGACCTCCGTCCGTTCGCCGCGCGCGTCACGGAGACGCTCCGGCTCGCCCACCAGCGCGCGGAGGTGCTCTCGGCGGGCGGGGACGTGCTCGGGCTCGACCAGTGGGTGCACGAGGCCGGCTTCTTTGTCGAGGAGGGCTTTGGCGGCGCTGGAAGCGAGCCGGGCCCGTGGGAGGGCACGATGGTGACGCTCGAAGCGGACGGCACGAAGGAGGTCGGTGCCTTTGCTCTCTTTTGACTCCTCCCCTGGCGCCTGATCGCTGACAAGTCGCATGTATGCGCCTCTTACTCGCAAAACAGGGGAAGGACGAGATCCTCAGCCGTGTCGACCCGGCGTCCACCAAGCGCCGGCCGTGGGAGGTTGTCGCATCGAAGAGCACGCGCGGGAGCGTATGGCTCAAGTGCGTCCCTTCTCCCTCTCTTCCCGACTCGCTGCCGCTCTTGCGATCGCCCGACGATTAACGCCTTGCTGTCCCGCCAACCAGGCTCGTGCGCGAGAACGCCCCGTCAACGGCCTAGACGACCCATCTCTGACGCCCGCAATTAGACTTCGCCTCGCGCGCTCAGATCTTACCCCCTTCACTGCCTCCATACCCTGCGCCCCATGCCAACTGCGCCCCTCGGGGGGGTTCACCCTTCTCCTGCACAAATCTGCAGCCTTGCGATGTACTTATGCGCCCGTGCTCCGCGCTTTGCCCTACCGGCTGTCTGACTCAGCATCGCTGTCGTGTCATCGCGCTCGTGAACGAGCGCCAGGAAGAGGAGCAGTCATCAGCTGCGCATGCCCAATCTCTCGGCCCTCCTCCGCCTGCTTGCTGACCTCGCTCTGACTCGCCTCTTCAACCCTTTTTGCAACGCTGTACGTGTTTAAAGCTGCCTAGAAACCCGCTTCAGTCGAGCGCCTCCTCCCTCTCTGGCTCGCTCGCCCGCTCGCCCGCCAACACTGCACTAACCCCTTCCGCCCGCGCTCGAGTCTCACAAGATGGGCGCCGCTTGCTTCCTGCGCTCTGATGTCCGCCTGTTGCCCTGGCTTGTTTCCTCCCCGCACACAGGCCGGCTCCCGTGCTGCCATTCCACCTCCTAGCTGCTTGAGGGACGAGAACCGACATCGGAAGCGAGGATACAAAGAGCGGAGACCGGGGGTGCGACGCGGAGTTTGGGGACAGAGCGGGGGAAGACGGCGGCAAAGGCTGGAAAAGGGGGGAGTCGCAGGCTCAGACCTTGACGAGCGCGCGCTTGCACGCGTCGTACACGCGCTGCTGGCCCGCGAACAGCAGCGCGGCCGTCAGCACGCTCTGGAGCAGCTTGGCCTGCAGGCCGCTGTACAGGCCCGCGACGCCCTCTTTGGCGACGATCGCCCTGAGCGCGGCGGGGATCGAAGGGTACGAGTGCGATGCGGATTGCTGCGCGTGTCGAGCGCAAATGGAGTCAGCTGCGTTCGGGGGCAGGGAAGGGGAGGTCGAGGGGGAGAAAGGAGGGGAGGGAGAACGCACCAGGCGAGACTTGAGCAGCACGAGCGGGTACGACAGTCCGGTCGCGAAGAGCTTGGCGATCGCGCCCAGCAAGAACAGGTCGATGTTCGAGAGCGTGCCCGCGCGGCCGTTGCGCCTGCGCGCGGCGAGGAGCACCTTCTTGAGCTGCTCGAACGCCGTGTACTGTGCGACAAGGGCAAGGGATCATTTCAGCACGATGGCACACGCAAAAGACACTTTCGCCTCAAGACACACCTGTAGCACCGGGTTGGTCACGAGCACGAGCGCGGCCTTGATGCCGCGCCAGAAGCCGGCCGGCCCGCCCTGCTTGTAGATCATGTGCGCGCTCTGGGCGATCGACGGGGGTGCGGCGTTCGGGTGAAGGTGAGTGTAGGTCGACTGGTGCGTCTGCACGACCCAGAGCGGGTTGGTGATAATGGTCGTGGCCGAGCCTGCCGGTGGTCGTGCGAGCACGACTCTCGTTAGCTGTCGCGCAAGACCGACAAAGCCTCAGAGCATGCGGAGAACGGACGAACCCGCGACAAGACCGGCAAGGATCGACTGTTTGACGGTGAGCGTCGTACCCGTCGGGCTCGCCTTGCGCGCCGTGTCCGACGCCAGCGAGTACGCGCCGTAGTACACGGCATTGGTGACGCCGATCCCGAAGAGCGAGGACGACAGGCCGGCGTAGAGCCCCGACGGGCCTTCGGCGTTGAGGATTTGGAGGACCGTCGACCGCTCAGCGGCGGTGGACTGTCACACAAGCAGCGAGATACAACGTCAAGTCAGCAAGACACGTCCCGACGCGTCTGATGATCTAGGTGAAAGGGACGCACGAGCGCCTGCTTAACGCGTGACACGACGCCCTTCGGCACCTCCTGCTTCATCTCGTTCGTCTCTTCCTTCACCTCGTTCGTCTCTTCATTCACCTCCTCGGCACCTTCCTTCACCTCCTCGGCACCTTCCTTCACCTCCTCGGCATCTTCCTTCGCGACGTCGGCATAGCTCTTCTTCTGCGCCGGCTCGCCGGCACCGACGTCGGTCTTCTCCGCGGCGGCTGCGTCCTGCTTGACAGTTTGCTTGCGCTCCTTAACGGCGTCGCGGGTCGAGGCGATCACGAGCGGGTAGGTGACGACCTGCCATCAGAGAAAGCGCGCCGCGTGCAACGGACGACGACAATAAGGCGGGGTCAGTGAAGTGCGGCTTCTGCCGGCAAAGTGCGGTGCGACGCGCTGCCGGACGCGCTCGCCTCAAGCGAAGAGAACACACCATGGCGCCCATGCCGGCGACGGAGCCGGAGAAGGCGGAGAGAACAGGCTCGGAGATGTTCATTTTGCTGCAGGGCGAGGATGGCAGGGGTGGTGGGCAGAGCGAGGCAGGAGGACGGGCACGAGCCAAGCGGGCGCGAGGTCAGAGGTCGCAGGGCAAGGGAGGGCAACGAGCATGATGGAAGACAGCGAGTCCGTCAGCTGGGCTCCTCACGACAGACAAAGCCAGCGGACGCACGGAGAGTGACGTTGAGCGGTCAGGTAAGGGCTTGACGAGCTTTGGTTCGGAGGGAAGGAGGGTGGAGGGTCCTGAGGCGCATGCCGAAGCCGCGGGCAAGTCGCACCGGGGGGCGGTTCAGTCTGGCGAAGTCCGGAACGCGCCGGGGTGCAGTGAGGCGGGCGTACCTTGGTAGCAAGCGAGGGAACAGAAATGGGGTGTCGTGGGAGGAAAGAATGGGAGCTGGCCGGGTGTCGCAGGTCGCGGTCAGGGCTGATGGTCGGCTGGCGGCTGAGCCGGAGTCGCCGGAGGGCGCATGTGGACCCGTGCGCTGGTGCGTACTGATTTCGCAGACTTGCGGCGGGTGCACTTGGACGCGTCTGCGCCCCCTCCGACCGTCACTGCGCCTGGCCCGCCCTCCTCAGCCCCCAGTCCCCCCTCCCCCCTTCGACCCCGGCAGGCACGCGCCATGCGCATCGAAGAGCTCATCCTCGAGGGCTTCAAGTCGTACCCCGTCCGCACGACCATCACGGGCTGGGACGAGTCCTTCAACGTCGGTCCCTTCACCCTTCTCCTCAGCCCTCCGCTCGGTTGGTTGGACACGACAGCTCGACACCGCTGTCAACCTCCTCCGCCCTGCTGCTGCCTTCTATGTGCTGACTGGAACTTCCTCCCCTGCTCCTTCTCAGGCTATCACTGGGCTCAATGGATCCGGTCCGTCGGCCTGGTCCCTGCTTGTTGACCTTTCAGCAGCTCGCGACTGACTTCCAACGCGCTCCGCTGCTGCTTCCTCTGCTTCCCCCCGTCCGCAGGCAAGTCCAACATCCTCGATGCCATCTGCTTCGTGCTCGGCATCACCAACATGACGTCGGTCCGGGCGACCAACCTGCTCGACCTCATCTACAAGCGCGGCCAGGCCGGCGTCACCAAGGCGAGCGTCACGATCGTGTTCAACAACCGCGACCGCGCGACGAGCCCGGTCGGGTCCGAAGGGCATGACAGCATCACCGTCACGCGCCAGGTACGTCGGCTGCCTCTCGCGCGACGTTTATATCTCGAGCTCCGGCGTGCTGATGCGACCTTGAGGGCTGACCGTCCGTTGCGGCTTGCAGATCGCCGTCGGCGGGATCACCAAATACATGCTTAACGGGCACAAGACAACGCTCGTCACGCTTCAGTCGCTCTTCCAGTCCGTCCAGCTCAACATCAACTCGCCCAACTTCCTCATCATGCAGGGCAAGATCACAAAGGTGCTCAACATGAAGCCGCAGGAGATCCTCGGCATGGTCGAGGAGGCGAGCGGGACGCGCATGTTTGAGGAGAGGAAGGACAAGGCGTGGAAGACGATGGGCAAGAAGGACAAGAAGGTCGCCGAGATGGAGGCGGTTAGTTCTGCGCTCCATCTTCTCCTGAAGGGCTCGTCTCGAGCTAACCTGGTCCACTTTGCCCGACCGCAGCTTCTCAAGGAGGAGATCACGCCCAAGCTCGACTCGCTCCGCGCCGAGAAGCGTGCTTTCCTCGCCTACCAGAAGACGACGACCGAGCTCGAGCGCCTGCTCCGGCTTGTGAAAGCAGCTGAGTGGATGGAAGCCCATCGCCGCGGCGCGCGCACGGCAGAGCTCGTTGCCGAAGGCCAGGCGACCGTCAAGGAGAAGAAGCGGCTCGTCGGGTGGCTCGAGGAGAAGAAGTCCGCGATGGAGCGAGAGGTCGAACGCGTGCTCGAGAAGCGCGACAAGGTGTGTCATCCCTCTAAAGTTCCTGCCCCTCTTGCTGGGACAGCCGGGTCGCTGACGGCCGCGCGCCCCGCCCGAGCAGGAGTTTTCCAAAGGCGGCAAGCTCGGCAAGCTCACTGAGACGGTCAAGGCGTTTGAGCTTGACATTGAGAAGGTTAAAACCAAGCTCGAGATTATGGAGCGCGGGATCGCCGAGGAGGAGGAGCGTGCCAAGGGGCTGGAGGACGCCATCGCCGAGGTGCGTTTCTGGGACGGCCACCCTTCGCGCCTTGACAAGCTCTGACCTCCACATTCTCCTATGCTGCTGCACAGATTCAAGAGTCGCGCGGCGCACGAGCGACTCGCGCAGGGGAGGCCGAGAAGGCGCACACCGCCGTCAAGGCGCAGCTCGACGCAGCCGCGGCCAAACTCGCATCGGACGAGGAACTGCTGCAGACGCTCCTCACCGGTCTCACCTCCTCTGCCTCCGCCGACGACAACGCCTCGGGCGGGTACATGGGCCAGATCGCGACTGCCCGCGCGGCGCTGTCGGCCGCTGCGACCGCAGGCGAGCAGGCGAAGCTTGCGGTCGAGCACAAGGAGCGCGAGCTCAAAGCCCTCGAGCCTAAAGCAAAGAAAGCGGCGAAGGACGGCGAAGGGCTCGGGCGCGAGCTCGAGGACGCGCGCAAGAGGAAGGCGCAGCTCGAGAGGGTGCTCGAGGGTCTTGGGGGCGATGAGAAGCGTGAGCGCGAGCTCATGGAACGCAAGGTCGAGGTGACGCAGAAGATGAACGGCCTGCTCGAGGTGTGTTCCGACGCGCCTCCCTTTTCCGTGAAGTGCTGACGATTAGTCCTCCTCCTACGCTCTTAGAAACGTGACACGCTCAAGTCGCGGCTCGCGTCGACCGACTTCACCTACTCGGATCCTGCGCCCAACTTCGATCGGTCCAAGGTGAAGGGCCTCGTTGCCAACCTCATCAACCTTTCGGAGAAGGACTACGCCTCGGCGACGGCGCTCGAAGTCTGCGCCGGTGGCAAGCTCTACAACGTCATCGTCGAGGACGAGAAAGTCGCGACGGCGCTACTGGGCAACAAGCAGAGCCTCAAGAAGCGCGTGACGCTGTTACCGCTCAACAAGATTCAGCCGTACAGCATCCACCCGGACAAGGTGAACACGGCCAAGAAGCTCGCGCCGGGCCGCGTTCAGACGGCCATCTCGCTCGTCGGGTACGACGACGAAGTGTCGGCCGCCATGGGCTTCGTATTCGGCGGCGCGTTCGTCTGCGCCGACCAGGATGCGGCCAAGAAGGTCACATTCGACCGCAACGTACTGACAAAGTCAATCACGCTCGACGGCGATGTGTACGACCCGTCGGGCACGCTCTCGGGCGGCGCCGCGCCGAAGGGCGGCGGCGTGCTCGTCCAGGTGCAGGCGATCCGCGCGCTCGAGCTTGAGCTTCACGAGTGCAGGCGTGCGCTCGCGGACGTCGACGCGCAGCTCGGCAAGGAGCAGGCCGTCATCGACAAGGTCAGGGCTGCGCGTCGCGAGCTTGAGGTCAAGACGCACGAGGTCGGGCTGCTCGAGGAGCAGGTCAACGGCTCGAACGCTGCCAGGGTGCGTCCTGACATCCTCTTCCTATTTTTTTCTCCTGGTCAGCAGAGATTTTGACCTCCCTTTTGCGCCACAGATCATCGCCGACGTCGCCGAGCTCAAGAACGCCATCACCGAGTTCAAGGAGGTGATCGCTTCGGGCAAGGACAAGCAGAAGCAGGCCAAGGACGACATCAAGCGGCTCGAGAAGGACATGGACGACTTCAAGAACAACAAGGACTCCAAGTTGAACGAGCTGAAGGTGCATCCATCCTCCGCTTTCGCTCCGACAGGCGATGCTACCGGTCGTCTCTTCGCGCTAGTGCTGACCGATTCTGATTTCGCGTCGCTTGCAGTCGACCATCGCGGCCCAGCGCAAGTCCCTAACGAAACAGCAGACGACGGTCAAGGCTGCGCAGAAGGACTTCCAGACGGCGCAGATGGAGCTCGAGCAGGTCGACGGCGACGTCGAGACGGCCGCGGCTGAGCGCGCAGAGGCACAGGAGAGCGTCGCGCGCAGCAAGACAGACCTTGCCCACATGCAGCAGAGCCTCGAGAAGCTGCAGGTGCGTGCCTTTCACCTGACTAGTCTTCCCTCGGGTAGTTGCTGACAAGACGCACGGCATCCGCAGGCCAAGTTCAACGCGTCCTCCGCCGAGCTCAAGAAGGAGCAGGCCGCGCTCGCGTCGTTCGACAGCGAGCTCGCCGACCTCGAGCGCGACATCAAGCACAAGAAGCAGGAGATGGCGGACGCTGAGCTCGCGATCAAGGCGGCCGAGCACGACCTGCAGCAGCACGTCGCCGACCAGAAGAAATGGGCCAAGAAGGTCGACGACCTCGAGGTCCAGTTCCCGTGGATCAAGGACGAGAAGCGGTGCGTCCCCCACAGGCCTGTCCTTGGAATCCTGCTGACGTTGTCTCTCGCCCGCTGCAGCTCCTTCGGCGTCGCCGGCACCGTCTACGACTTCACCGACTTTGACCTCGGCACGTCGCGCAACCGCTGCGCCGAGCTCGAGGACCAGCAAAAGGGCATGAAGCGCAAGATCAACCCCAAGGTCATGAACATGATCGACAGGTCCATCCAGTCTCCTCGGACGGTCACAGCCGTGGTCTGCTACTGACGCAACCACTTTTGCACGCTTGCAGCGTCGAGAAGAAGGAGGCTGCGCTCAAGAAGATGATGGCCACCGTCCTTAAGGACAAGGGCAAGATCGAGAGTACCATCTCGGAGCTGGATCAGTACAAGCGCGACGCCCTACAGACGACCTGGAAGAAAGTCAACAAGTAAGTCCTTGAAGGCTTCATTTGCACCTCTGCCCGAAGCTGACCGCTGCTTCATGCGCACCCAGCGACTTCGGCGCGATCTTCGCCGAGCTGCTGCCTGGCAACTTCGCCAAGCTACAGCCACCTGACGGGATGGACATCACCGAAGGCCTCGAGGTCAAGATCCGGCTCGGTACCGTGTGGAAGCAATCACTGACGGAGCTCAGTGGTGGCCAGCGGTGCGTTGTTCCAGTCGGATCTGCGCATGACCGCCATCTCCTGACAGCTTCTTCACGACGAGCAGGTCCCTCATCGCCCTGTCGCTCATCATGTCGCTGCTGCAGTTCAAGCCGGCGCCGATGTACATCCTGGACGAGATCGACGCCGCGCTCGACCTCTCGCACACGCAGCACATCGGCCAGCTGTTCCGCAACCGCTTCAAGGGCAGCCAGTTCATTGTTGTCTCGCTCAAGGAGGGCCTGTTCACCAACGCCAACGTCCTGTTCAAGGCCAAGGTGAGCCTTGTTGCGGCTTCCCTTCGCTTCACTGTGGCCAGGCTGACGCAGAGGCCGCTTCGTCCGCATAGTTCGTCGACGGCACATCGACCGTCGAGCGCACCGTCACGCGCACCAACCATGCCATGTACAGCCGCAAGTCGATCTCACACGGCCGCGCGGGGGGCGCCGACAAGGAGAACGCTCCTGCGGCGCGGCGCAAGGGGGCGGGCCGTGCGGCTGCCGACGGGGAGAACGAGACGGTCGACGCGGACGACACGGCGGCCAATGGCGAGAGCTTCGACCTGAGCGGCGTGCAGGAGAGCCAGAGCCAGAGCCAGGGGCGATCAAAAGGCGGCCGGCAACCGCTCATCGGCCGGTAGACGCTCGCGTTCCCCCCTTCGCTCCTGATCTTCCCTCTTCACGTCGCTCCTTCGCTTCCTTCACCTTCGATTTACCCTCCTCTTCTGTCCCAATCCCTGCTTTGCCCTGCTTGCACTTTCATGACGCTTGACGATCCTTGCCTGACCTAGTGGCCGCAGTTGAAAGTTGCCGTTTGAACGGCCTGGCAAACGCGACTCCGCCAGCTGAAGCGACGGATGCACATGCAGATGAGCGCCGCTCTACCAGATCGAACCCTCCCCCTCGCCGCCGAATGGAAACCCACCCGCACCGCCCGGAGGAAGCGCGCCCGACCCGCCGATGCCGACGTCGTCGGCCGCGTACAGCCGGAAGTCGAGGTCGGACGGCAGGAAAAAGTTCTCCATCCCCGACGATGGGAGCTGGGACGAGCCGATGTCGGAGCCGTGCAGCCAGCTGGGAGATAGGCACGAGAGAAGAGGGCCGTTCGGCGTCAGCGGGTGTATGAGCAGCGAAGCGGGCTGAGGAGAGAGGCGAACGCACAGCGGGACGTTGCCGCCCTCGGGCACGGTGAGCCCGACCTTGTCCAGCAGGTCGGCAGTGTAGCCCCAGTCGAAGTCCATCGAAAAGTCGGCCTGCGGGCTCTCGTCGTCGCTGTTGCTCGGGAGGACGACGTTGACGGCCGGGCCCGGCAAGTCGGACGTCCCTGCGCTCGGGCTGCCCACGCGCGACGGAACGGCCGACTGCACAAGCCCACTGGCGGGGTTGATGAAGCTCGAGGGCGAGAACGGCACAGGAGGCGGCGGCGGGAGGGCCGCCGTCCGGTGCATAGGCGACGTCTGCACCGACGGCGGCGGAAGCACCTTCCTCCGGCGCGCCGAGCGCATCGTCAGCTGCAGCGAGCGCGCGTACCGGCCGGCAGGGACGTTGGACAGGATCTTGGCGAGCTCCGTGACGTCACGTCCGGTCTTGCGCAGGTCGAGTTCCGTCGGGAAGATCCTCGCTAACCGGATGAGGAGCGTCGCGGCGAAGGCAGCCGAGATATCTGTCAACCGCGTGGCGGGTCAGCCGGCTGCTTCCTGAGGACGGACGAGAGAAGACCGGGCGCGATGAGGACGCACGGGTGTAGTGCACGGCATACGTGAACGCCCACCGGTACGACTCCGCGTTGAGACAGATGTCGAGGCACTCCTGTGCGTTGCGGAGCGCCATCTTGGCGAGCTCGCGCTGCTCGGGCGACTTGTCGCGGACGTCGGCCGGCCCGCGGATCTCACGCAGCGCCGTGCAGTTATGGAAGAGCTGCGCGTAAGCCTTCTCTGTGAGTCGCGTGAAGTGGAAGGCGTTAGCCAGACTCTTCAACCCGGAGCAGAAGGCGGGGGGGGAACGAACGGATGCGAAGCGACTGGCGAAAGAAGGTGTCGGTCGAGTTACCGAACCGATGCTCTGTCGGCGCATGAGTGATGAGCGTCAGCTAGGCGTTGGATTAGATCAAGAGGAACGAAACGAACCAAAGATCTTGTCCCAGTCCTTGTACCACGACTCGAAGTCGAGGTTGGCCTGATGCAGCCGTGCGAGCGTCTCGGGCCCAACAACCTCCTCCTCGGGCAGGTTGTACAGCTGCAGATGCAACGGCGCTGTGTCGCAGAGCCCTGCATCAGAACCCCGTTCAAGGCGGTGGGAGAAAAGGAAAAACAAGAGCAAGAAGCACGCACCCCTGATCGACATGATCTCGACCGAAGCGATGAGCCGCATGTCGGTCTCGATCGCGAGCGGGTGGTTGAGGAACTCGCGGCAGCGGATGATGGTCTCGTCCTCGCGGACGATCGGCGGCCGGCCGGTGCCGTAAGACATCTGGTGCTCGATCACGTACTGCGTTGGGAGAACGAGCCGGGGCAGGGAAAGACAAGTCAGCCCGAGGCTGCTCGCGCTGCAGGTAGGGAGTGCGAGGAGGGGGGGGGGGGGGGAGCAAGAGACGCACGAGGCAGAACCACACGCGCGCCATGACGACCAAGCTGCGCTCCTCCTCGATCTGCGCCGGCGTCTTGCCCGCACCCATGCCGGACCTCGCGAGCCGCAGGAACGCCGTGTGGCACCCGAGCTCGAACGCAAGCCTGACCGCGTGCCCCGCGAGCAGCCAGCCGTACTCGTTCCAGCCGGTGACGAGGATCGTCGCCTGGATCGCCTCGACCCGCGTCGTCGTCTTGAACAGCGTCTCCTGCGAGATGCGCCGCACGTGGTACCACAGCCCGATCTGCGCGTCCGACTTGGGCCCGCCGCCGTCGCGGATGCGCGCCCCGACAAAGCACATTGCGCTGATGCTGAACGGCGAGCGCCGGCGGAGTCTAGTGCACGCAGCAGTTCAAAGTCAGCGGGCGCATCCCGACCGTGAAAGCGCAAAAGGGCGGGACACACTCCTCGAACGTGTCGCGCTCCGGCTCGTAAATCGGAAGGAAGCGGAACGCCCCTTGCCAGTAGCTGCGAGCGGGAGCCCCAACGGGTCAGCACTTTGCCCAGCGCGAGCACCAAGCGATCGGTCGGGACGCACATCTCGACGAGCGCCTTGCCCTCGTCGACCGAGATCACGCCGGCGTCGATGCAGTCGAGGATCCTGCCGTCCTTGCCGACCGGCGGGCCGCCGACCCCACCCGCCATCCCCGGCCCGCCCGTGATGTGGCCCTCCTTGAGGCCCGTGCCGGCGCTCAGGAGCGCGCCTGGGCCGCCCCCGCGCGCGGCGGCGTCCTCGTCGTCGTCGGCGAAGCGGGCGCGCTTCTGCGGGCGCCCGCCGGCGGCCGCCGGGTCGGCGGTGTTGGAGGAGGAGGAGGGGGCGGACGACGGGTCGGCGGCGCCGGCGGAGGTGGCCGGGGTGTGGTTCGCGCCCTCTGCGAGGAGGAGCAGGCCGTCCAGCCCTCCTTCGCCCCCTCCGCCGCCGCCGCCGCCGCCGCCGCCGCCGCCGCCGCCGCCGCCGTCCCCCGCGCTGCGCCCCCCCTCCGCACCGGCGGGCTGGTCAGGCTCGCCAGGCGCGCCCGCAGCCGGCGTCGGCGCCTCCCTCGGCGCGTCCTGCAGCGCGGCCTGCGCGAGCCGGCCCATCGCGCCGAGCGGCTCGAGCGCGGACCGCGTGGGGAACTCGAGCTCCTCCGCCCGCAGCAGCTCGTTCTCGTCCGCCTCGGACCCGGCCGGCGTCGTGCGCGCGGACGACGTCGGCAGGTCGTTCCGCTGCAGCGGGTAGAGCGAGTGGTTGAGCAGGCTCGCGTAGGCGCTGCTCCCGCCGGCGCCGAGGGCGGCCGGGTTCGTCGGCAGCTGCCGGCCCATCCCGTTGAGCGCTGCGGCTTGCGCGGCGATCGACGGGGCCTGCGGCGCGTGAGAGGGGTACGGGTGGCGGGACGAGTGCGTCGTCGAAGTGGAGTGCTGGGACGAGCTGTCCGTCCGCGGCGAGACGTGGTCCCCTCGGCGGTGCATGCCCGAGAACGGGACGAACCCGCTCGAAGGGTGCGACGCGGACGACGCCTGCCGGCTCGGGATCGGCGGCGGGAGCGGGTACGGGTGGTTGTCCGGGATCGCGAGCGGGACGTGCCGCGAGGAGGAGGAGGAGGAGGAGGCGTGGGGGTAAGAGGACGAAGAGCCGGCAATGAACGACTGCGAGCGGTGCGTGAGCCCGAGGCCGTCGTTCAGGGACGGGAACCCGTTGCTGCTACTGCTGCTGCCTCCCCCTGCTCCTGCTCCTGCCACCCCTCCAACGCCTCCGCCGGAGAGTGGGTCGGCCGAGACCGCCCTGAGCGAGCCGGTCGGCATCGACGAGCTCATGATGTTGATGAGCGAGCCTGCGTAGTTGGCCATGTCCGGCAGCGGGTCCGCGCCGTTGCCGTCGTAGAACTTGGACGTGCCAGCCGCCGCGTACGCGTCTTGCTGGTACGACGGCACCGGCGGCTGCTGCTGCTGCTGCTGCTGCGGAAGAGAAGGCGGCCCGATCCCGGCGGCCGAGTTGGCCGCCTTGAGCGTGCTGACGAGCTCGGCGAGCGTGCTCTGGATCGACCCGACCTGGTGCTCGAGCTGCTTGATGCGCTCCTCGCCGACCTGCGTGCCCTCGCGGGCGGGCTTCTCGAACAGGCACTCGAGCCCGGCGTTGCGGCAGCGCTTGCAGGGCGGATCTTCGGCGCCGATGCAGCGCATCTGCGGGGCGGGGGGCAGGGGGGTCAGCCGGCGTGCGCTTTGCAAGGCGAGGATGATCCGAGGAGGCGCACTTTCTGCTTGCGGCAGTTGTTCTGCGAGGAGAACCGCCGGCCCGCAGCGGGCGAGAAGACGAGGCGTCAGTCGCGCAAGGCCTGTCCCAGCCGAAGGCGAAGCGAGCGAAGCCACCCCTTAGGAAGTCACGCACGCAAGCCCTGCTCGTCCGGTTCAGCGTCTTGGGCTTGTCCTTGTCCTTGTTTCCTCCGAAGCCTGCCCCGCCGCCGCCGCCGCCGCCTTGCCCTCCGTGGCCGACGTGCGCATACCCAGAGTGGTCGTGCCCGTCCTCCGAGTGCGAGTGGACGCGCATCATCGCCGAGGAGGGCGACTCGGACATGGCTCTGTGGCTGGGTCGGGGAGGGAGGGAGGGGGGGGGGGGGGGGGGGGGGGGGGGGAAAGGGGGGGGGGGGAGGGGGGGGGGGGGGGGGGGGGGGGGGGGGGGGGGGGGGAAAGGGAGAGAGGAAAGGGGGAGAAGAGCAGCCGCTCCACGCACCAGTTAAGGAAAAATGACCGAGAAAAAGAGACAAAAAACACGGGGCGGAGAGTAGCCGCACCAG